>JAOWMA010000003.1:0-159557 GCA_025962755.1 Colletotrichum tropicicola
TATAATTATAACTTATAACTATATTATATAACTTATTAATATACTTATAAATATTATAATTTAGTTTTATAAAATATAGTTAGTATAATATAAAAAAAATAAAAAGTAAAATAAGTTTTATTTTTTTTTTTTTAATAATTCTTTAGAATAAGTTATTTATAACTTATTTCTCTAAAGTTTTTAACCTACTAGTTAAGACTATTAAAATAAAGACTATTAAAGTTATTTATAGTAGTTTTTTCCTATAGTTCTTTTAATTATATCTTAGTATAAAATAAGCACTATAAATATAGCTTAAACAGTATTTTCAAATAGTATCACACCCCCACATAAAGATTGTGATAGGGCCCACTGGTTCAAAAGCTCACCAAGAACACCACCACCACCTCCTCCACCATCACCACCACCACCACCAAACCGCACCGCCATCCAATCTTGCTGTCATAACTGGCTGGCCGCCCGTCGCCGTCAACAAACTTGGATCACAGCCGCCACCACCTCCGGTAACGACGGAGCCGGAGATGGCAGATGCATGCGGACACGCACGACAACGTCCACCCCGTGTCCACGAGATCCGTATGGGCACGAGCACAATCCACAACTTCTCTTCACTTCCATCTTGGCTGCATGTCCGGCCGAGGCGCTGCGCTGCGTTGCGTTGCCACTGGAGCTTGACAGCGACGGGCCTAGCGTGGCAGCGATGGGAGGGGGTGCCAGCAGACCTGTGGCTATTTTCAAAAACTGGGCCGCGAATTATTCAGGGAGACAGAAACCATCTGGAAGAAACAGATCAATGCCTCCCATGTCTCCCTCCGCCCAAGGGTCAAGGGCGGCCAATCTTGAGGGCGGTGGGGGCGCTTTCCCGGCGACATTGGATGCTGATTTTGTCTTGAGTTGAGGCGTCATCCTCTCGAGACCTATTCCCAGCGTCGGAGTCACGACTCACACACTGCTGTAGCCTGCTGCATCGCCAACGTCCGCCAACCTGCTCCAGCACAGCACAGCACAGCACAGCACAGCACCACCTCGACTCTGTCGTGGACTCGCTGCTTCGTCGACTCGCAGTCCCCCGCCCCCTGCATCTCATCCGCGTCATGGGCGTGGCCAAGTCCCTACCTTGGGGGAAGGATTGAGGTAGGTATTATTAGCCACTGCATCGCATGTACCCCGAGACTCGCTTAGCTGCGTGGCTACTGCGGTCCGGAGCTGCGGCCGGCCTTCGTGTTGCGTCGTCGGAGCCGGGCCACAGAGCACTCATGGCGTGGCAGCGCGCCGATTGAGGCGAGTCCGCCATCGCTGACAGCCTGCTAATACTAAGGTAGGCAAGGTACCTTGGCTCCTAAGCAGCCAGGGCCTTTCATTGTTGCGACTCACGGCGATACGGCCTGCCCTGGTGCTGGGCGTTGGTGTGGCTGGAACGGCCGCGGACCGATACGGAATGCGCTCCGTCTGCTCTTCCCGGCCCCCCGTTTCTCGACCTGGGTGCGGCGTATGGAAGGCTACCGTACCGGTAAAAGGTTCGTCTGAGGCAACCTCCCGCTCGAGAGCCCAGAGGCAACCGAGGCACCGTTTTCTCGTCCCTCCTTCAAGTCCCGTTGGCGTTAAGATTGGATCCATCTAGCTGCGATCCACGATCCACCGCCCCTCGCCCACTCCAAATGCGACCAACCGCCAACAAATTACCCTGCTGATCAATCAACCCGAGTAATCAATCTCGCTGTCGGAGCCATCGCCGCCCTCTACTATTCATGCGCACGCCGGACGCCACGCGATGTGAAATGAACAACACGGCGGATACGGATCCCGGACTGTACACGGCTGCGTCACCCACTGCCCTGCTCTGCCCTGCTATGTGCCGCGGATAGTTGCAACATTCACAGTCGTTGCTACACCCGTCCGCTGGCTGCCCGAGACTGCCGCCTCACAGAGCAAACAGTCGCACACCACGAGACAGCAAATTCTTGGACGATGCGCCGGCATTCATCGTCACCCGTCCGTCCGCTGGCGGGCCACCATTGAAATTTCTGAATACGACTACGACCCGCTCCAGGTCGTCCCTTTGCTCGTCGGATGCACCCAGGAATTTGGTTTTGAATCGGCCACTAAGCCGTCGGTCGGATCTGCATCGAGATGTCTGGCCCGCGGGGCGTGGCTGCTAATCAACCCATTCCTGGGTGCATGCGGCCGAGATACCGGAGCCATTGGGGCAATGGCCGACGGCGAGGCGACGCCTCGCTGGCCGCCGTCGTCTGATGCTGCCGCTGCTACCTGCTGCCCAGGCACGCATTTGGCCAGCGGGCTTGGGCCCAGACGGTGTCCGGCAATACCAGCGTCCGTCTCTCGTCCCCTCGCAACTTCCGGCGCGCCCGTCACTTGACCCAAACGCCAACGGCGCACGGCAGATGATAATTTCAACTTTCGAGACGCCGGCCGCTGCCCGATACTCAGACCTGGCCTGCACGCTTCATGTCGCCGGCCCTTTGCCCTCCGCATGAGTAATGCCACGCGCCCGCCCCCTGGCCTTGCTGCTGCCCTCTCAGTTCCCGACTCCAGCGTGGCTTTGACTCCCCGGACTCTGCGACAGTGTATTCCCGGTGACGAGATGAACCCTCGCCAATGGACGCGTGACGCCCCAAATCGACCTCGACGAAATGACGACAGTCAATTGTCCAATCCATTTGGGTCCAGCATGCATGCGAATGGATGGATGGATCGGGCGTTGATGAGCTGAGATCGTCTCATCTTCTTCCAAACGCCCACCACTACCAAATCTTGTCTCCGGAATCAGCTTGCATCTAAAATTGCCGCTGGCTGACTCTTGCCTGAGCCACCGCCCATCTTGCTCCGGTACCTTGCTCCGGTACGAGTCAATCAACTTCTGACGTCGACACTCGACAAAACCTCTTGAATAATGGCCGTGTGCGTGCGCACCTAGGTACTGGTGTACGCGTCAACCCAGACGCCTCGGCCACGGCGAACCCTCCATCCCTTCTGCATCGATTTGCCATGTGGTTGATGGAGCACCCCAGGGTCTGCAGACCGGGAACCGCGGCTCTCCGGGGGCGAGGGTCACGCTCGCACGACTCCTGCTGAGAATGAGGCTGCACAGCTCACACCATCAAACCATGCCTGCCCTCCAGTTTCAACGGTCCGACATTTGCATGCCCACCCATCACCAAACCAACGGCATCGTTCTCCTCGCTTTTACTGGCAGGTGCCTTTTTTTCCCTTTTTTTTTTTTTGGCTCCAAATCACCCGGGAACGCCAGTCTTGTTGCACCCATCATGACGTTACTACCTGCCGACACCCGGCCAGAGTTGGTCACAATCACCGATCCTCAGCTTCGAACCTTCGATTCAAACTTCCTAGCCCCCAGGATGCGTCCATCTTCACACCAGCAATACGACTACCTTAGACAAAAGATCAAGCACTCACCAGCTACTTCTTTGACCTCGAAACACGCGGTCAAACCCCTCGGCAAAGACAGCACCACCAGCACCAGCACCAGCACCACCACCAAACCTTTTTTTTCCTTCACCACTTTTCTTTTTCTTCTTCAATTTTTATTTTTATTTTCGGGGGAGGGTAACGTTCCAATCCAGAACACAACCCCAATGCCTCAACCGGTTGCCCGCATGTCCTCTCGTTGCCTGCAAGCCATGTCTTCTCCCCTGACTGCCACTTGCCGCCTTGGAAGCTTCAAGCAATGCCAGGCTAGACAGATCCGGCTCAAAGCTTGAAAGTGCCTTTACGACGCATTCTCCTCTTGATAAACCGTACAATTGACATGGGCACCGAGTATGACACTTGGCAGATCCCATCGTCCCAACTACTACGTCAGTGCAACATCATTGGCTCATGCGTCAGCACTTCTGGAGACTTCCGAACGAGAGCTGCACTCTGGCCAGCGACGAGAAGACAGCAAAACCCAGCCTTGCTTTTAATCTGCCTTGTTGTACAACGCACGTCGTTCGAGACGGGTCACAATACAATGTACAGCAGGTCTCGGGGTTTGGGATCCCTGCAAGCCAGTCGTGGATTTCAGTGCGTGTTGTGCGACAGCTATGCTGGCCTTTCACCATGATCTCCCCGACAGGTTCTACTTCATGTCATGTCCCTTGACGCTTACATTTCAGACAACCACGCAGCGCGCCATGGGCCAACTGGCGCCTTGATGATGATATAAAGGGACGCGGCGAGCCCATGACTCGGTCCGCCTCAGAGCACACGACATACCCCGACCACTGCGTTTTCCACTGCCTTGCAGGCACTTTGTCCGGCGCTTCAGACGATCAGCAAGCATGTCGCCTCCGTCGTATTACTCTCCAGACGGGCGTGACGGTGTAGCGGCGATATCATTGCCATGCTGCGACCCGCTAGCCAGTACAGCTCGCAGCTTGCAGTGAGTTGTTTCTCTGAGGTGGTCTCTTCGCAACGCAACGCAAACGCAACGCACTGCGCCGCAACCCATCCCAAAGCAAGCCAACCAGAGCCGGTCTGTACTCGGTCTCCTCCTCCTCGTTCCCCGGCTTGCGATGCCGGGACATACAGATTGGCCACTGCATTAAGGAGCCAAGCTAGCAACGCAGCCAACTGTGGCAAAAGCTGATTGATCATTGACGGCAACTCACTTTGACTGCAGCGCAGCACCTGATCCTAGCCCGATTGATCGCCCCCGATCTGTCGTTGGACCACGTCCTGGACTCGCGTGCACGAAGGAGGACATGTTGCGTCGGCAACCTGTTTGAGCCCATACCACCAGCACCAGACAACTGTGACAAGTCAGACGCACACCCACACCACACACAGCTCGTACATGTCGCTGACTCTGTCGCCATGCCCTCTTGTCGCATCCTGGGCCGATGAGATGGGCCTTTGCTGGATAACGTCAGGACCGTGCCTACCCAGGCCTTTCCCGAAGCGCATCCTTCCTCCGTGCCCGGTCGTTGTCTCGTCTCTTCTCTTTTCCTGGACCGCACTGCCGTGCCCTGCCTCGCCCACTTACCAGAGCCCCGACCTTCCATCATCAACCGTTTCAAATTCTATCCCAGCGGGATCTGGGCCGAGCTGTGGCACCTCCTCTTTTACCCGTCTTTTCCGTGTCTTCTAGAAGGCCCAAACCCCTGGCAAAGAAGCCTGTTAAACTCGTCGTGTCTTTCTCGAGCCAGCATCGGGAACTCCGCCCCTGTGCGTGGATGCGTGGATGAGCATGGGTCGCTTTCTCCGTTTCCCCCCTCCCCTTCCCTTTCTTCCAACAGTGAACTGCAGTTGCTCTTGCATCAGCTTCAGCGGGTTTTTACGAAGCCCTACAGTTTGGTTGCCACCAATGCGCCCTCAAAGCGACACAGCACACTTCTTGGCCTGCGTTGACTCCGCCGAATCCACCAAAATTTCCATGATGTTGACCCCCTCAACCTCAAGGCCAGGAGCCGTGCCTCCTTCCTTCAGCAGCATCTCTCGCTTGCTGGCAGCGAGTTTCACCTGGATCTTCGAACCCGGGGCTCCGACCGAACCCTCCCCTTGCGATACGATACCACGGCGGTGAAGCATTCGCGCCCCGGCCGCCACCCCGTGTTCCGTACCCTATCTACGTTTGGTTGTGATGATTGTCCTCTCGAATACTACCAGGCTGCATGAATAGCTCACCAAGCCCATGATCACCGCTATTTGGGCTCCTTCTTCCCACTTACCGCCCCTTCAACGTGGAGCGGCAGGCTTGCGTCCACTTTGCCATCCACATCGTCTGGTTGCCACCGTCTGCCACAACTCTGTCTTCCCCCCAGCACCCTTGAAATGTCCCCATTGAAGCACGACACGAACTCCACGAAGAGCCAGGTGCACTATTACAAGCCCATTGTCTCTGACGCTCGCAGCCACCCCTGCGGCGTTGGCGCTACTCAGGTCGCGGCTCCAATCAAAGATTGTCAGCCGTCCGGTTTAGGCCAGACGCCCCGCCGGCTTCACTAACAATGAAGATCGGCAGCACCATTGCCTCCCCGCCGAATCCGACGCCATAGCGGCGTGGAAACCGAAGTCGCAAAACTCATTTCGGGAGGCACTGACGGTGCCTGACTCGGGGTGTGTGCGGTCAAAGGGACAAAGAGCAAGGCAAGGGTTTCGGAACACCCAGCATGCTGTCCGCATGACCTGCGGGACCTCTCGCCTTGCTGTCTCGTCACCCTCAAAGGCCTGTCTCCTTGACGATTGATTCTAGGCCCGCCGGCGGCACGCAGATCCCACGAACCACCTTGCCAGGCTGCTCTCACGACTGCCTCACCACCCACCCGTTTCGATAATTTGGGGGCCGCCCTAAGCCCAACAACTTTGCCTCGTGCCTTATACGGTCCTGCCGGGGCCCGGTGATCCATTCAATCTATCATGATGGAAGATTATCGTGTGCAGATCTCGAGTGTCACGAAGAAAATTTGCCTGCCCTTGTCGAGATGGACTGGGCTACGGGGATGGGCTCCAATCCAGCTGACCAAAGAGTCGCAGCAGAGCGGATTCGGTCATTTGCGAAGGCCCAACGTCGCATCACGTTTTCCTCCTCGGGCTGCAAGATGGGTTTCTCTGGCGCGGAATGACTTCCGGCACTCCTGCCGTAAATGACGAAATCGACTCAGGGCTTTCTTTTCGCGCTTTTGACTGAACCAAAACGATTGGTGACATTGCCTCGATTAGACCGGGACAGCCTTGTGCCTTTTCCGGATTCTTCTCCTGACTGAACCTTGAAGATCATCGGGATCGTCTTGAGGAGGCTGGCACGTGGAATTCAGGAGCGCGAAGATGATGCCTCTCCACTCTCCTTGCTCACTGTCTGTCACTTTCCCCCAACGTCGTACGTAGTTCATGAGGCAACAGCTGAGGACGATGATGTACGAGGAATGATTTCACCCGGCCTCCTGGATCGTCTGGCTTCGCTCGCTCCCTAGTTCCACGATCTCAAGTCAGCCTGGCCAGAGCCGTCGAAACGTCACACACTGCTAGGAAGATGAGGTAAGGGAGTTGGCATAGTTGTATTCAGCCCAACTTGATACGGTACATCATTCAACTTCGTAGTTTTAGTATCTCTCCCCTCGTCATCCGTCCTCACTCAGTCTCTCGTTGTGGTATCCAAACAGCACCATGCTTTACACAAAAAGGGGGCGGGCAGCAACGGCGATCGACGTAACGTCCGAGTTCGCTTGCGCCGCGCAGTATCCAACCAAAAAAAGAAAAAAGTAGAAGAAAAAAAAGACGTTGTCAACCCCTTTTCTTCTCGTTCCTTTTTCTACGATCCCGCTATGCAAAGGAAACAGCAACGCCGGCTGGAATAAACGGGATAAACGAGAAAAAAGTAGCAGTTCTCCCCCAGCAGTAATAGTACACATCTAGCGATGACTGGTGGTTGATGTGGTGGTAATAATGGGTTGGTGCTTCGCGTGAAGAGAAGAAGGCATTTGATTTGGCGCGGACGAAAGAAGCGGTATCCGAATTCACTTCATGTCGATATGGTTGGTCTTTTTTTACCTGGGGCTCAGGGGGCTCCGTCCAGGACCCTGGGACTTCCTCAGCTTGGAAAGCTCTTCTTCGAGTCTTCTCCTCTTGGCTTGCTCCTCCTGTAAAGATATCGTTAGCACGGCGAGATGAAAAATCAGAACGGCGCCGACCGACCTTCATGTCCTCTTGGAACTTCTTTCTCTCCTCCCTCATCGTCGCACGGAACTGCTCGCTGAGCATTGTGGCTCCGGCGCCGCGAGCCCCGGCACCAGGCGTTACCTTGAGTCTCTCGGCATCCAGTTCCTCCTGCAGCTTCGACATCTTGGTCCTCGAGTTGAGCACCTCGGCGTCGAGCTGATCCTTGAGCGAGGCCACTTCGCCCTCCAGCGTTGACTTGATGGCCAGCGCGTCGTCGAGCTTGCTCTCCACGTCGAATTTTTCTCTCTCTGCGTTGATTGTTTCAGCAGTGATGTTCTCGAGCTCCTTGAGCGTGGAGGCAAGCTCATCCTTGAGCCTGTCGACCTCCGCCTTGAGTTTTGTGACCTCGGCGGTGCTCCTAACCGCCGCGGCTGCGTCGGCCCTCTCCTTACGAGAGCCGTACGCGCCGTCGAGCTCGGCTTGCGCGATGGTCAGCTCTGTCTTCAGCTCAACAATCATCATGTTGAACCGGTCAATCTCCTCCTCCTTCTCCTTGACCTCCTTGCCCTTGGCTTCGGCCTCCTGCTGCTTCTCCACGGCCGCCTTCTCCGCCGCCGCCAATTTGGTCGTCAGCAATGAGACTTCTTCGTTGGCTCGGGATAACTTGCCGTCCATGTCTTGGACGTTCGAATTGAAGCTGGCCAGCTTCGCCTGAGCCTCCTTGGTGCTCGCCTCCAGTGCGGCGATCTTGGCATCACGCTCCTTGATCTCGTCCTGGGTCTTGGCAGCGCTAGACTCATTGGCCATCCGGGTAACGTTTGCATTTTCGGCCTCTTTCTGAGCCTTGGCAAGCTTCTCCTGAGCCTCTGCCACTTCCTCCTCAGACCGTTCAAGGAGTGACCGGAGCTGATCAAGCTGATCTTGCTTTATCGTCAACTCGAGCGTTCTTTCTTCCTCTGCGCGTGCTTGAGCTGCACGAAGCTGGTCAACCTGGTCTTGTTTCGCCTGCAGCTCGACGTCCTTCTGAGAGTCCGACTTGTTGTTCATTTCTCGCTGCTGCTTGATCTGGCGCTTGAGAACGGACTTCTGCTCCTTCAAACTGGTAGCCTGGCTGTACAGCCATTGCACCTTGGTTGAGAAAGCAGAAAGCGAGTAAGGCTCGTCGGTGTTGACGGCCTCGTCGTCGGATAAATCGTTCTCGTCCACAGCCATGCCCTGCTCCATCCGTGTACGGCGACGGTCTGCCTTCTGTTGCTGGATGCTGGCGAAGCCGGATTGGATGATATCCCACAGGCCCATCAGCACAGCCTCGGTCTGTTCGTCGTCTTGCTTCTTGACGGCCGTCTTGCTGGCAGTCTTCTTCATTTCCTCATCAACAACGGCGAGGGCGCTCTGGAGGTAATCGAATTGTGCGTCCAGACCGCCATCCGGCACCTCAGGGTAGCTCGGGTCAACTGCAACTAGGACGTCGCGCAGTTGCTGGTTGAGGCCCTCCATGCGACCCTCTGCCTGCGTGAGAGCGATCGACGCAGCGGCAGCAGCGGCCTCCGCATCCTTGATACCATCCGACGATTGTCCTTGAAGCTGTTGTTCCTGTCGCACAGCCAGCAAGCCCTGCTCCAGGTATTCAAACTGGCTTCCGATTCCAGCTCCAGGCTCGCCTGTCGCGTTCGAGGGCGGCTCGCGGAACCCGCCGTTGTTGGTTGGATTAAAATTTACAATTACCTCTCGCAAAGAGTTGCCAAATGTCATAAGTTTTCGCTCAGTATCCGTGACGGATTGTAGCCGTTGCATGTTCTCTCTCTTGAGAGAGTCAACCTCGCCATTCAATGCATCGGTTTGCGCCCGTAGCTGGGCATTCTCGTCCTGTAGCCTGCTCAACGCGTCGGCTTGCGCGCGAAGTTGGGCGTTTTCCTCCTTCAGCCTGTCTGCTTCTTCCCGCAGCTGTTTGTCCTGCTCGCCTGGCGGCTTGGATGGGATGTTCAGCGGCGTCACTTTTGGCTTCGCGCGAGAAGGGGTTGTGTCAACGTCCAGGTCTTGATACAGGTCATTCTCGTCGAAAAAGATGTCGTCATCGCCGGGGGGTTCGAGGCTGTTGCGTCCATTCGAGTAGGTGTATAGACTCTCGGGGCTTCCTGGTATTCCGTTCATGATTTGTGCCGGCAGCTGGTTGACTGGCTTCTTGGAAGCCTTGTGCGTCAGCTGGAGGATGCCAGCCGTGTGCTCCAGCAAGCCCCGTTGAGACTCGATCAAGCGCTGCTCGAGATTGCGCAGTTCGCTCGATAACTCTTCGCAACGCCTTTCGCTCGCTTGCCTCTCAGCTTCGGCCTCGCGCAAAGACTCTCCCATGCTGTTGCGGTTGCCGCCCATCAGACTCCTCCTCTTGCTAGCCTCGGGCTGCGAGTAAAGCTTGGACATGGAAATGGCGGCATCTCGATATTTCGTCTGAATCGCGAGGTTCGTCCGCGTCTGCTCGACACGCAACGACAGAGATTGAATCTGTTTCTTGAGACCGTCCACCTCTTCCTGCGACAGTATCCTAAACTGTTTACTGTCGGTCAACGCCGTCTCGGTCAATAGGTGGACTTGGATCGGGTCCTTGAGGTCGACAAGGGCGGAACTCGGGGGCAGTTTCGCGTTCATCTACAGTTTGTCAGCTGCGGCTGCGCGATGCCGACGAGATGGACGAGGCGGACTGACTGGATTGACACGCAGTGGTGGCTGTTCAAAATTGTTCATCATGTCTCTCCTGTAGCCATCCCCACCACGGCCAGGCGCCCGGGGCGGCGAGGGCCTCCCCGGGGAATACCCGTTCATTATCTCGGATCGGTCGACGGCAGGTGATGGGCTCGTCAAATCATTATATTACAGACAAAATCGTAGAATCGTAGGTTATGAAATCGTCGTCGCGGCGGCCGTAGGGAGCATGTTCTTCGGAGAGAACGAGGTGGACTTCGACCAAGGTACCCGTATCCGCTGACTTGGAACAGCGATGCACTCTCAGGCAAAACGATCGTTCAGCGGGATCCGTAACGTAGGAGGACGAAGGGTGGCGGGTGGCTGGCGCGTGGGATTTGTGCCGGAGCCCCTTGGTGGGCAGGAGGCAAGGGGGTGTTTTTGGTGTAGGTAAGGTATCCGAATCGGTAAGGTATCGCTAAAGTAGGTGGAACGACACTGAGGGCTATCGCCGTGGAGACCCGGCGCAACGGCGACGGTGATGGCGGAGGTCGTGGGACGGACGCAACGCCAACCGCTTCGCAGTGGGCAATCGGGGGAAAACAGCGAGGATAAGGGCAGTCTTTCCACCGCAACACAGAGACATCCTTTTCCCGCAGGTGGACCGGCGTGAGAGGGCGTTGCAGCGACTTCTGCAGCGGTCGAGGGCGTTGAGTTTGCCGTCCCAAAAATTGAGTTGGCTGACCTGTCGCAGCGGGTGGCAGTCTGGCAGACATTTGACACTAACCCACAGAGGAACATTGCACATTGCAGAGGACCCCGCCCCCTTGCAGCCGGTTGGCGATGCTTCGCAGCTCCCACTCTCGGGGGAACCTGCGCTAAGCTTATTTGGGTTCGTCCCTTGCCCCTTCCCTGCGTTGCTGCAGCCACTCTATTGGCAGGCAGGCCCGTTAGCTATACGGTACGTACAGACAGCGCTAACACGAAGGTCAGCGGACCGTATTTTTAGTCTGGAGGATTAGGTTCTCTTTGCTGCCCGCCTCATCCATCAGTCAGCGCAAGTCGATTATTAAATCTATGCTTTTTGCGAGCTGCATCATCCCTCATCCTGGTGGAAGCTGAGTCCCGCACAGCGACATTCTGGTGGCTGGGTCGAGTCGCGCTGCATAAGGACGGCCTGCATCTGCAATCTGAGAGAAAATTCACCGTAATTTCGGATTGCCAGGATCTTGGGCTGGGATCGTACCGAGCTAGACCGTTTTTGATAGAAGCCCGAACCTCTTTAGGCGACTACGATCCATCATCCCAAGAACGGTCGTCGGCCAGGCCAGGGCTACCGCGACGGGCGAACGGGCAATCGGGTTCGGCGGGCAAAGACCCTCAATATTGTCGATAGATCGAGCTAATCATCCCGCTCATTATGAGAGCCAGCAATGGTGCATTTCTACGGATTTACGGATGCTCCGCGCTGGGCCTCGAGTGCAGTTCGTCATACGCATCTTTGACATGCATTGTCGATGGTGGAGGCTTATTTTTATGCAAGGTCTCATCATCAGACACCATTTTGGCCGGCACAAGCCGCGAGATACCAATCATGACAGCAAATGCTAATATTCTCTTTTGGTTTTTCGCCGGGCTGATCAAACGTTCCTCAGTCTTCTCGACTGTCCTGACCACCTGGTCTCCTGCGTCCTGCGTCGCCGTCAGCCTGACCCTGAGCACCAGAAGCCGCGGCAGTCGACCCCTCGCCCTCCAGTCGACGACGAAGACCCTCAAACTCGCTCCGTCTCCTCTGCGTCCTGACTCCAACCATCCATCCAGGAAGACGCCACTTCGTCATGGCGCCCGGCAGCAAATCGTTTCTCCAAGAGTATCCAACGACCCAGCCGACGATAGCACCGAGCAGCGAGCCTGGCCACTGGAACAAGGCAAGCTGACAAGCGAGGGCGTAGCGGTAGGATTTGTCTGAAAAGGTAAGACCCACGAATTGGTCATTTGTTGGTGGCGCAGCGGACGCCGCGACACGGTATCGGTAGATGTGTGGGATCACGGCATGGTATTGCGCGAGTATCGCGAAGATAATCGGGGTCGGACCGGCGGGCATGTAGTTGAACAGGCCCGCTGTCAATGGCCGCAGCACAATTGACAAGAAAACTGGTGGTATCACGGCGGTGAAGAGTGCGGATACAAGTACGAAGGACTGTGATGGTGACTGTCAGCATAATGCCTCCCAAATCCTTCAGAGTCGTCGTAACGTACGGCATATTTCCTCGACCCCCACATCTGCTCGATGACTCTGAGATGATAGAGAGTCATGGACGCGAAGAGTACCTCGCTCGAGTTGGTGCAGCATAGCTGATACGCCAGCAGGCGCCAGAGCTGATGGTACCGCCAGAGATGGGTGTCGACGATGATGTAGAAGTAGTGCTTGACATCGAATAGGCTAGCCGCTATAGAACTCGAAACCAAGCCGAGAACGAGAGAGCGCGTGACGGGCGCATTAGTGAAGGACATTTTGCGGTCGAGATGCTATCGCATCGTAGCTCCGAGTTGCTGTCTGGATCACACACGATCGACAGAGGGGCAGAGAGGGTTGATTGGCGAATGCCCTGTAGCGAGACTTCGTTCTGCTCGATTCCACACCCCTCGCAGCGGCAATATCGTCAGAAACACGGGACGACACTCTCTTCTGCAGGAGTGCTGGTATGCGTACTTGGGGTGGCCAGCAATGTCGAGAGCGGATCACAGAGGCTGGAGGGCCGATGTTGCCAGGTGTTTCTTAGGCCGACGTCGAATCCACCGGATGTTCGATGGATGCACACTGCAGCACAATGACAACAGCTGTTCAAGTGTCCCGCACAAGCTGACTGGACGCCTTGGGTGGATTTGGAGAATGGCCCCAGCCTCAGTCCTCGTGTTCACGCCACGGCAGGGGCGGACCAATCGGGCGAAAGCCCACCGGTTCAGACCTCCCGTGCAATGACGAGGCTGGAGGGCTGAGTGTGGCTTGACGACCCGCCAGATCCCCAGATTCCCATTGGCCCACCGCTTTTCCCGTCAGCTCCTCCCCCCTGTTCCCCTTGCGTAACCCTGTCGCGACGTATTTGAGTGAGGCGCAGAGCTCTGGGCACACGCCGCCGCCGCCGCTACTTCCAGACTCCAAGCTTCTGCTGGCCGAATGCTGAGATCAAGGCGGGTACCTATCCAAGTTGCCAACAGAGCTGACGCGCCATCACGCAGTGGCTCAACCTGTTTCTAGTTCTTCTTTGTATTCCAACTTGGCCGTTCCAACTTTTTTTATTCAGGACTTTCTACGAACCAGTCCATACTGTTTTATTGAGTGCTGCACAGACTAGACAGCTTTTCCTTCTCCAACGGTCGCGTCACAGCCAAGTCAGCAAATATGTCAGAAATATTCCTCAACCACATCAGCCGATGGCTGCTAAGCTCCCCTCCTGCCGAGTGGGCGATTAATCAACTACGCGAACTTTTGATCGGCGCCTTGAAGCAGGGCCCGGTTCCTCAGCATGTCGCCTTCGAGATGGACGGCAACAGGCGGTATGCCCGGGGCAAGAGGATGGAAACGATAGAAGGCCATCATCATGGTTTTGAGGCCCTCGCAAGGGTGCGCGCTACTCCGCATTCGACTTGACGATGCCCCTGCTAACCACGATGACACAGGTCCTCGAAATCTGCTACAAATGCGGCGTTAGAGTCGTGACCGTCTACGCCTTCAGTATCGAAAACTTCAACCGCCCGCAATACGAGGTCGATGGGCTTATGCAGCTGGCCAAGGTGAAACTCGAGCAGTTGACGCAGCATGGAGACTTGTTGGATCGATACGGTGCGGCGGTACGGGTGCTGGGTCAGAGAGACCTTATCCGCAAGGATGTTCTCGAGGTTGTCGACCGGGCGGTTGACATGACCAAGTACAACAAGCGGTAAGCTAAGCGCATATCGGGACGAGGATATTGTGCTGACTGTGACAGGAACGTGCTGAACATCTGCTTTCCTTACACGTCGAGAGAGGAGATGACGACGGCCATGCGCTCTACCGTGGAGGAGTATATGATGCCCCCCGGCCCCAAGTTCACACCCTTCCCGGCTGCGCGTATTTCGCAGAAAATCCTGTCGAAACAGTTGGATCGGCGGGAGCCTCTTCCTACCATTCGCGACGCGTCCCCAGCGCCCTCGGATCGAGACTCTCGGTCAGATGGTGATGACGGCGCGTCCTCGTCGACCACACTTCCACCAGACTCACCGAGTCAACGGCCCGACTCGGCTGGCGGCCTGCGGCTTAAGAACCCCGAGACCATCACAGCTGAGACGTTGAACAACCATATGTACACCGCCGGGAACCCTCCGTTAGACATCTTCGTTCGAACTAGTGGCGTGGAGAGACTCAGCGATTTCATGCTCTGGCAATGCCACCAGGACACTCACATCTTCTTCCTCAAGTGTCTGTGGCCCGACTTCGACCTGCAGCACTTCCTGCCTGTGCTCTTGGAATGGCAGTGGAGGCAGAAGCAGATTGAGAGAGACGAGCGGCCGAGGCAGACAGCTGGCAAAGTGCGGAAGCTTGCGTGAAGGTCGGAGATCTGTTTGGCCGACGGGTGTTTTGCTTTCTGATGGGTGTGACGGGCAGGCGTTTTCTTGACTTCGTCGCAGCCTGGTTTGGGCGGAAACAGCGACCTATAACCCCCCAGGCCGTGGTTGCGACAATGGGCGGAGGGAAGACGGATTTGATACCAACATGATAGTGTGTCTATAAACCATATTGATATCCATCACGCTATTACGTCGATTGAGCAGAGAATGAATTGACGACACCACGAGAGGAATCGGGTGACATTTGAATTTTTGAATTTTGCGAAACACACACAAAGGAATGACAAGCGCTGTGGAATGTCATTACTGCTGGAGTGAATACATGCGCGCTATCAGACTGTGGCGTTTGCGATAAGAAATCAGGAATGACGACAATCAATGTGGCTGCCAGCATTTCGCGCAAAGTGAATGCAAAGGGCAGCAGGTGAGTGCCGCCAAGGTGCGCCGAATGTGTGGCTGGGGGGCGGCACCAGGTACAGGGCCCTCAGTGTGTTCGGGTGAGCTCCGCTTAGGCCTCAGGCTCAAATCGCTCGCTAAGTGACGGATGGGGTCACTCAGCCAGTCCTCCCGCCCGCGGCAGATCCCCAAAAAGACGTGGATGAAGGAACATCCCGAGGCGTCGCTCTTGATTTTCCTCGCGCACTCCTCTCTCCCACCAATGCCGCTCTGCACCTCCTGTGCCTCTATTGCGACCAGAATGCCCTAGAATGCTTCAATAAGCCCCGAAACATACCTCAACCTCGTTTTTGTAACGCGAGACGCCCTCAGATTCTGCTTGCCCGCCGCGGCACCCACCAAGAGCACTCATCGCTGCGACAGGTTCTCGCCTTCTCCTCCCCACGACCTCGTACGTCCCGCGCGCTACGCCGATTGACGTCGCGATGAAGTCGGCAAAACATACACCTGGGGATACCCCCTCTAGCAGGAGGTCTCAGCCCGTTCGGCAGACTCGCACCAACCCACCACGCGTCTCTTCTGGTCTTCGAGGGTCGGCCAACGGGCGAGATTCTCTCACCGGTGGTTCTACCGCCGACCAACCCATCGACATCTTCCCTGCCATAACATACTTTTCCGACGCCATTGCCGCCCTCCCGAAAGAGCTTGTCCGCCACTTCACCCTTCTGAAGGAGGTTGACGCCAAGATCTTTGCTCCCGAAGATGCGCTCTTCCAGCTCGTCGACGCTGCCATGAACGCACCCCCTCCACAGCCCCGACCGGTGAACGATGCGTCCAGCAGTCTCGCGCCGGCGTCCGCTCCGATGAGTGCACAGAACAGCTCTAGCGGAGTTCCTCTCGGTGCTGTTGCTCCTCCTGCCCCCCCTTCGACCGACGGCTCCTACGCGACGTCCATTTACGACCCCAGCAACCTGCCACGCCGACAGCTGTTCCGACAAACTGCCATCAAGATCCAAGAAATGCTGGGATCGTTAGAAGAGAAGAACCACGTCATTTCCACCGCGAACGACGCTCTTCAGAAACAACTTGCCCGGATCGACGACGTCTGGCCGCACGTCGAGAGCGAATTCAGCGACGAGGCAAAATGGGGAAGCACTACACATTGGGCATATCCTGAGAACAGAGCCGTCAGCAAGGCGGCGCACGCTGAGCGCTCACGCCGCGAAGGAGCTGCTGCCATTTCTGCCGCTGCCCAGCAGCTCGCCGACGAGGCTGCCGTGAGAAGCGAGATGCGGAAGCTGGCGGTCCAGGCGAAGAAGACTAATAAGACGCAACATCAAGAGTCTGACTTCGACGATGTCGAAGGCAGGAGCAAGGCCGAGTCGGGAAAGAAGGGACATGGAGGCAGCAAAGTACGCAAGGTAGCCGATGCTGCCGCCAATGTTGGTTTGGGCATCTCCGCCAATGGAACCACCAATGGAACAGCTCCGCAACCCAAGAGACGCAAAGTCGAGAAGACTCCCAGCGGCAATAATGTGGCCGAAAAGGCCATGAGCACCGTCTTTGGAAACAATACGTCAAAGGCGAAGACTACCAGCCCGAGGGAAACACCAGTCCCTGACGGCCAAGCCCCGAAGAAGCGTAAGGCCCTGCCTTCCGGCACTGGCCAGTCCAAGAAGAGGTACGACCCCTCCAAACACGGCCTTCAGAACCGTGGCGCCGACACGTTTACTGACGTACTATTCAACAGCAAAAACGGTGTCGCTACCATGTCACCATCGGTTACGTCCTCCCCGGTTCTTGGAACTTTTCCCGAACCGCCGTTGCCTCGAGGTTCTCCTGCACCGTCTTCGACCCCTGTACCTCCGGCTCCCAAGGCGCCAACTGCCTCGCGAGCCAAGCAGAGTACTACACAGGTGAATGTTGAAGGCGGGAAGCAATCGCGGCCGCCGTCATCCGCATCGGCCAAGCCCAACGGAGTTCCGCCGCCAACCCCCGAGATCGTGCCGCCTGTAAGCACACCAAAGCCTGCTGCCGAGGCGAAGCCGGTTCCGAAGGAAGCGTCCGCACCGCCTGCGCCGGAGGCCACGAAGAAGGAGCCTGAGCCGACCGAGACCAGTGTCAAGCACAGCATACCTGTGGCGAAGCAAAAGAAGGAAACGCCGAAGCCCGAAGAGCCGGAAACGCCAATCGAGCCTCCGCTGGTACCCCAGACCATCACTGCTGCAACGGTGACAAAGAGTGGGCGGGCCAGCAAACCGTCAACGCCGGCGATGGCGACATTCCAAGAGGCAGCGAGACCTAAATCGGCTCGCACCACGGACAGCAACAATACGAGCAAACGCAAGAAGAGCAATGCGGCATCGACAAACAAGACCGCCAAGGCGGTGGACGAGGCTGACGAGAGTGATGACATTGAAGACTCAGAAATTCGAGCTGGGAAACGCAATTACGACTACACGGAAGACGAGCCGACATACTGCTACTGCACGAGCGTAAGTTACGGCGAGATGGTAGCTTGCGACGCGAACAATTGCGAGAGGGAATGGTTCCACCTCAACTGCGTTGGTCTCAAGGTGGCGCCAAAGGGAAGCTGTAAGTTCACAACATCGTACTTGATGGCTGAGGGTGATGCTAATGGGCATGCAGCAAAATGGTACTGCGAAGAGTGCGTTGGGCGATTTGCGAAGCAAGGGAAGAAGATGAACCACAAGTACAACCTGCTTCCAGACGCCATGAATGTTCGCAAGCAACGGGGCCCTCAGTACTGAGTGACCAGTTAGCAAGAAATGCAGCCAAGCTGTCCGACACAATGGGATGATGATGACGGGTACCGAGCGTTGTTTCGAGCGTGGAACGTTCCACATTGCTATACGGCGTTGATATGATTTGGCGTTGAAGTCGGCAGGTTGTGTCTTGGTCGACTTCTGGATACCTTTACCTAACGAGCATCGAAATGGCGGGGTAAATCGACATGGGTTCAAGGTACATATATCAGTTGCCCTCGGGAATGGAGTACAGCACATACAGCCGGCGGCGAGAGGGAGTGGGTGCAGTGTCTTGGGAAAGGCTTGACAGAGGCGGCGATCTGGGCCGTTATGTGAAGCGTCTTTGCTGTGAGTGCGATGGAGGAGTGCGTGTCTGACCACATTTCTCTTTATCTTTTCCTTTGGGCCCTGAATCGGGATAAGGCAGACATCTAAACGGGAGCTAGAGCTCGTCGGAAATGCTCAAAGAAGATGTTTCCAGTGAATGGACTTCCAGGACTCGGATGCGCTTGTGCTCTTCTTGGGACGGTTTCGTCGTAGGTACCGCCTTCCCCGGTGCTTTGGGCAGAGGGTTTCAGCACTGTGATTTCGCGGATGTGGTCCCGGCAGTTCGGACGTTTCGTTGCCGAGGCGGCGGCAGTCGGTCACAATGCGTGGTTGTGACAAGAGACGGTGGAGAGGGAGGGGAACTCTGGCAACTCCAGTGGAAGAGTTCAAACACGGGAAACGGCAACGTGGTCCAGACCTGGCGGCGGGCAGCGTGAGCACCGAGAGAGGTCGAGACGCCATGGGTGTGTAGGAGTGGTGGTGCGTGGTCCCTTGGTGAGGGGCTCCTCGACCAGGGGGGCTAGCTGCGCCGACCGCTGAAATAAGGTAGCGCGAGGCGATTTTGAGGGGAAAACCTGGGGAAGCTTCTGGCAACGCTGACTGGCCCGTTTGTTGCTCTGTGGCCTGTGGTGTGGCGGGAGAGGTACAAGCTGGGCGTATGACCTACTGCCTCTGGCATGTTGGAGAGGATGCGCTACTGGCCGTGTATGTGTTTGATGGGAGCCTGGCATGACACATCGACTAGGTACGATCCTATGCCGTATGCTGCCCCTTTACCATTTGCAATGCTCTCTCTCCAGAGATGCCAGTCGAGCTGGGCGCGTGACACAGTACCCTCATGTACACATGTGGGCAGCAGTGTTACTAACGGCAAGGTACCGTGATAGCTGGATCCGGCAAGTCATGACATTGCGCAATGGGGGAGAAAGATGGAGACATTTCAACGAATGACTAACAGTCAAACACTAGCAGAGGCACGCGGTTGGGTCTCCCGCGTGACAGCTCAGCTCCTTTTGACGGGAGACTCTCGGGGCCACAGGACGAGAAAGCCATGATGATCTGGGCAGATGGGCAGAGTTTTGTCGGTTTCAGCTAGAAGGGGAACCCAGCGACGGGAGCCGAGGAGCGGGAACCAAAGCAAGGTGTACAGACGAAAGAAAGTGCGGTCGACGGATGGGCTGGGCCTCAACAGCTTTGCAGCTAATGCGCCAGCTGAGGAGTGCTCCGAGGAGATGGCATAAGGCGGCTGGCCTCGGTCCATCACAAATTTTCGCAGGAATTTTTTTCTCCTTGGTGTCCCTGCTGTGTGGATAATCTGGGGACACAACACGCGGCTAGCACTTTTTTTCTTCTTCTTTTTTTCTTTTCTTGCTCAACCCACCAACCGGAGATCCGCTAGCATGCCACGGGTGCCAGGATCTTCCCGTTCATTCGCATCTTTTCTGATGCGTGAGCAGGTGGAAAGCCGTCGATCCTCGAAGCCGAGCTTGCGAGATGTCGCGTTGCACCCAGCCGGGGCTGCATGGGAGCCAGGGGGCAGGCGGCGGGGAACATGCAGTAAGGGCACGACTTGAGCAGGGCAAAGCTGGCAACGTGCCTCCCAGCTGACGCTGATGACTCTGTCCTGGAGATCTCGGGGTCTGTGTCCGGGTGTCGCGCTGAGCTCGGGAACACCTTCCAGCCAGTCTGAAAGCAGGCACTCTCAGCTCGTACAGAGTTGCGCCTCATCTTGTCTCTTGCCGCCGCTGCGACGACCTTGCCGCACAGCCCGATTCCCGCGTCGTTCGGCGATTGAAAATGAAGATAAAAAAGGTCAGATGACCTGTTTGAGGTGGCTGTATCTGGACAGATCCGTATCCCGACCCGGCGGCAGCGGTCTGCAACGTGTTCAGCGCGGCCAAGCAAGTCGCCCCCTGCCCTGTCTCTGTGCTCAAGTTCCCCCGGTCTTTCGACTTGGTATTGGCATGTCGCCATCATCATCAGAACGCTCTCCTTGGCTGACAGATGCATGTCCGACGACCGGAACGGACGTCTCGGGGTTTTTTCACGGATAGCATGGAGCGACATCGCAGCCCCAGTGACCCCTTTAGGGCGAGAATAGGCTCGGTGTTTGGGCACAGAGAAAGAGTTGGAAAGCCGGGCGCCGAGCCGAGGAGATCCAGTTCGCGACGGGAGGGCATCCGAGAGAGAGCCATTCATTTCGTGCCCTCGGTCGATGTTGACAACCATCTGTCGTCAGAGTAGCTCGGTACGTACGCATGCGTATGCATGTGCTGGAATTCGGCCTTTGGTTATACACTTACAGATACAGAGACAGAGGTCCGACTGTGAGGGAAACAACTTGGCTGTGACTGCTAGACAAGGTACAAAAGTAATGTACCTCTTTCTTTTCTTGTATTAGGTAACTAGGTAACTGGGCACCTTGAGCAACGTGACTCGGCGGTTGAGAAGGTCTCGGCGCCAGGCTGAAAAGTTTTCCCAGTTTCCATTAGTCGTAGCTTGTTGCCATTACGTTTCCAAACCGCCCTTCTTCGCCTCATCTGATCACTTCCCCAAGCCAAGCTTCCAACACAATCCTGTCCAGCAGCACTGCGGCCCCCAGCTCAGCGCACCCAACGGCCCCGACGCTCTCGCATTTTTTTTTTCTTCTCTTCTGACCCCATATGACGGCGTGCAGGTTTTTCTCCCATCGAAAGTGGAATCGCCCTCAGCTCGTGGCCGGCTGGCCTAACGCAACACACCCATGCCGTTCTCATTACCAAATACCCGTCCAATCGTTGGCTGCCGGACTGCTTCGTGTCGCCAGCCCTTTCCTCTAGAGGCTCTGTCGCCATCCATCTCTCTCTCTCTCTCTCTCTCTCTCTCTCTCTCTCTCTCTCTCTCCCTTTCTGCCGCCGGTGGACGCGACCCTCGTCGGACCCCTGGGACCTGGACCTGAACCTGGACCTGGACCCGGGGGCTGGATGGGTGGATGGATGGACGTCGTCTGCCTCCGCCGTCTGTGAGCACGAAGCATGTCACCTGGGACCTGGAGTACCGCGCCGTGCCATGTACGGACAAGGCTCCGCCTCCATCTGGATGAAGCTCTGGATGCTCATGTGACGAGGCAAGTCTCCATTCCTTTGTTTCCATTACCCAATTTTTGGCCAAGAGCAACCCTTTGCCTCTTCGTCTTGCTATATTAATCTGCGGGCCGCTCACACACGCCCTGCTACCACGCCAGTACAAGCCACTCCTCCGCATGACGAGACGTCCACCAACTGCTTCCCATACCTGGCAGCTTGACCTCTCTTGTACACGCCCAGCCGCGATCCGTTGGATGAGTCCATCTTCGCCCCTGTCCCTCTCGTCTTGAACCCAGTCTTCCCCGTCTTCTCTCTCCATATCACCTCAGCGATTGCGAAGAGCACGTCTTTCCTTGTGTGTCACGCACCACCGCCTCTCTGCATCCATCCCCCGTCCCGTTTCCCCAAGGCTACTGGTCTGGTCCCGGCAACCTAACAGGACGGTTGAGGTTGGACCACCTGAACACGCCAAACCACCATCTTCCCCGCATCGCAGCAACTTCCTCTTACCTAAAAGCCCCGGTCTTTGACTAATAGAAAAGCCCTTCTGGCTTGCTCTGTCGACGGTCTCGGGCCCCCGGCCTTGTGCTTTTTGCAGCAGTTCGAGTTACCTGCACAACTAGTCCCCTCTCCCTGCGCTGCGAGCTCCCAGGACCCCAGCCTGACAGCGCGCGACAGACAGCAAGCGAGCGTGTGTGCGTGGTAGTTTGGTGGTGTGTCGTGCAACAATTGAAACAACAAGCGCAGCGCCCCGGACGGACCTTCAAGGTCAAAGTAAACTTCCTGCAGCCATGGCTACTCCGCGACCTTTCTATTCGCAAACCTCGTCCCAGGCTCCAGACCAGGACCACACCCCCCCAGGCCCGCCTCCGACAGGCCACAACCACCCTCAGACCAAATACAAAATGGACAGCCCGGAGCCGCACCGACCTGCTACCCCAGAAAAGAATGGCAGGTCCTCCTTCTCATCCATTCGCGAGAACGACTCCGACTTGGCGCAGACCTTCACCTCTTCCAAGGTCTCCTCCTACGCTCAGAAGTCCAGCGAGGCGGCCGTCTTCGACTCTCCTTCTCCCTCCCCCGTAGCCTCCCCGTCCCTCGACATGGGCGAAGTCCAGTTCCTCCCTCCCGTCACCCACCCCAACAGCAGACTCCATGGCGGCTGGTATCCTGCCACCAGCTTCAAGGGCTGGAAGCAGATCAACGTCAAGGGCAAGACGGCCAGCAGGAGCTTCAGCGACCTCCAGGCCTTGCACATGGCCTGGAGCACTCCCCCAGCCGCCCCCAAGAGCAAGGACAAGTACATTGGTGGCCGCGCTCCCATGGAGAGGCTTCCCATCGAGCTACTAGGTGAGCCGAGCTCTCCCCGTGCCCCCAAGGCGTGAAGCTAATGCCTGGCAGGATCGATCATCGAGCTCCTCGTCCTCGATATCCCCCCGCCGTATGGCACCGCGCGACGCAACGTCGATCTCATGTCCCTGCTTCTGACGTCCAGGACACTCCACGCGGCGACCCTGAACACGCTGTACAAGCATATCACCATTCCTCATTCGAGAATCTTCCGCAAGTTTCTTTCCAACATCACGACACACCCTGCGCTGGGCACCATTGTGCGGCGCATGGACTTTAGCCACTTCAACAACGCGACCCTGTTCGAGTCTGCCAGCGAGCGCAAGGGCACCCAGAACTTGACGGCGGAGACACTGGTGCAATGCCTGGAGCTGACGCCGCACTTGCAGGAGTTCCTTGCCATGGAACACATTGACGACGACCTCGGCCCGGACGTGTTGCAAAAGCTCTTCTTCGGCCTGCCCCGGCTGCAGGCCCTTGACTTTGCGGGATGCACCTCGCCGGCGTTCAAGAACTCGTTTACGTCTCTGGCTGGCGTGCAGTGGCCCGACTTGCTCTCGGTCACGCGCCTGTCTTTCCACAAGTGCTTGACGCTACCGTCGACTCTCTTCGACAAGATCCTGCCGCGCTTGACCAACGTCACGCATCTCGACCTTGCCCAGACCAAGGTCACAGACCGCGCGCTCCAGGCCATTCCGGTCACGGCCAAGATCACACACCTGAACATTGCCAAGTGCACTCTACTCACGGCACCGAACGTTATCAACTTCCTTGCCACCCATCCGGCAGTCAAGAACCTGGTCTACCTCAGCGTGGCCACCGATGCTCGGAGCCACCAGCTCCTGGACGTGGACGATGTTACACATCTCATCCCCGTGCTGCCCAAGACCCTCAAGTCCCTGAGCCTGAAGGGTAGCCGCATGGACGAGGCCCACATCGACTTGCTGCGGCCGCTGACCAAGTACCTCGAGGAGCTCGCCGTTGGGCGCAACATGGACGTCAATGCCGCTGCTAAGCTGCTTGAGCCGGCCGACCCAAAGAAGGAGGAGGAGCCCCACACGCTTCGGTACCTTGATCTCTCGGACCTCTGGGGCAGCGAGCTGGACATCGTCGACCTCTTCTCGACTCGTAACTCCTTGCTTCGACCGAGCTCGGTGCCGCTGGAAGTGGTGGAGGTATCGGAGCAATCGTTCAAGAGCCTATCCCGGAACAGAACTCTGGAGCGCATCGGATGGTCCCTGCAGGAGATCGGAAGCCGATGCTGGATGGTCCGACTGCAGGACCACCGCAAGGACAGCGACCGCGGTGACCGATGGTGGAAGATGGGCGCCGACAACTGGGGCATGCGCAAGATCCCAGTAGCGCGCGCCGAAGTCGGGGGCATGTACGGGTCCTTCATGTTTGGACGCAAGCTATGAATCGCATTGCAATAAGGGGCACGAAACATTTCACGCGACGACAAGCGACGAAAAGCGAACATGGGCATTTTCGGCTTCGGCCTTGTTTTCACATCATTGCACTCATCATCGGGCGGAGTTGGATACCAAAACCAAAAAAGTGCTTTTTATGATTTTTCGTGGTCGTTTTTTTCGAGGTTCGGGAGTCGGCGCTGGTCACGACAAGCGGAGCTGCTGGCGGTCAAAAAAGTGGAATTCGAGGATATCAGATGAAAAGAAAAGCAAGCAAGCAAGCAGCTGCGACGAATGACTGGCTGATGTACGTTACTGAGAATGAGTAGCATAATCCCTAATCCTTATGCTAAGCTGGTGCGTGTGTAATCATGGTGAATCGTCGACTCCTTACTGGCGCTGGACTCCCCAGGTCGCAAGACCAGCTAGCACTGAGAGTTGCGAGCTCGCAGCGTACCTGCAGGGGGATACATCATCGTGCCGTCACCCCAAGCCGCCCAAGTCGGCCTATCCCTGTACCGGAAAGAGCTCCTAACTTCTGTCGCCTGGAATATCTCACCTTAGGTAAGCCGAGATACTGTCTTGGCAAACCTAACCGAGCTTACCTGTCCTGGCAGCCTTACGCCTTGACCCTCGACAACCTGTCCAGACCAGATAGTTTTCAGCCTTCCCAAGCACACGTCCTAGCTTGTGAAGACCGATCGAGGACCATTTCTCGTCTCTCAGATGCTTCGCCGGTCAGCCTTCTGATTCTTCCTCTACACCAGCGAGAGACCGGCGCCACGTGTCGTCGTTGTCGCCCATCATGGCCTTTGGCTGGTCAGAGTGAGTACCTACCTAATACTGCATCCCCGCGGCCATCGCCAACTGACAAACCCTCCTAAGAGTTCGCTCCCTCCTCCTCGTCTTCGGCCCAATTCTCCTGCCCAAGGCCATCTCTGCCTACCGATCCATCCGCGCCGCCTCCAAATACCGCGGCGAGCCCGTCCCGCCCCCGCCCCGCGTGACCCGCGCCCTCACGATCCTCACGTTCCTCGTCCTCTTCTTCCTCGCCAAGACCCTGCCGCCCTTCGCTCCCGAGAATGTCTTCAGCCTCACCCAATCCCGCCTCCAGATCCCCGTCGACGTCCTCTTCAACCGCCTCTCCACCTTCCGGCCGGACTCGATCCTCACCGCTGCCGATGAGCGCCTCCGCGCACGTTTCGTCAACCTCGAGTCCCGCCTGCTCTACCTCCATCTCGGCCCCGCCGCCCTCGCGGACTGCCCCTTTTGCAAGTCGGACGAGCCGAAATCCTACTTCTACTACGCGCTCCCCGCCCTGGTTCTCCCCCACCTCCTGAACCTCGTGGCCATCGCCGCTGTGACCTCGGCCACCTTCACCGGCCGCGACGGCGCCCGCTGGCGCAGCCACGCGACCATGGCCGCCGCGGCCCTCTGCATCGCCGACGGAAGCCTGGTGAATCAGTACGACTACTCCGCCAACGCCTCGGCCCTGCGCCTGCCCGAGATCGACTTCTTCTACTGGAAGGCCCGCGCGTTGCGGTACATCGCCCTGGCGCTGCTGGATGTGGGATTGGGCGCGTTGCTGTTCCTGTCGAGCACGCGGCGCGCCTTCGTTCAGCCGCCGTCCGAGGCGGAGCGGATCGAGGCAAGCAACCGCGCCTTGAGCGCCGTCAAGAGCAAGCTGACCGCACTGGGCATTGTCAAGAACACGACCCTGCGGGACGAGGAGCTGCGCGCCAGGAGCCAGGCGTACTGGCTGCACGAGGTACGGCTCGTGCGTGAGGTCATGGAAGAGAGGGAGGTGATTGAGGGCGTCAACGACGCGCTAGAGAACCGAATCAATATCCAGAACATCACTGCCGACGCAGAGGCGTACGCGCAGAGCGTGTTCAAACCGCTAGAACAGACCATCGAAGAGCAGCAGCAGGCGTCGTAGTCGAGATAGATGATAGAAACGAGACATGTCCCCCCCATGACACCACAGTCACGTCTCATCATGTGAAGAAGCTATAATGTGAACACACAGAAGAGAAACAAGGTGTTTAATACGCCTCTAGGGCTGGTAATCCGCCAACAACAACAAAAAAACAAGAAAATATTTCCTATCCCTCTTGCCCGCCCCCTCCATTCGTTGGTTCGTTCCGTTTCCCTCCCTTGCTCGTAAACCCAGCCCATGACGACGACAATGCTACATGCCCGCTCGCCTGAATGCCTGCCCTCCCGCGAGCGCTACAACGCCAAGTTTTTCTTTATATAACATGTGTATAACGTACCGGCCGCCTCGGGTGATCGCGACAGCACGGCAACATGCATTTCGAGTGAAACACACCAAAAAGTCTACTCAAATTAGATGGACGGGATGATCGGCACCCAAGGGTCAAAAGTTACGTTCCCCTTGGGGCCTCGACGAATCCGTCGCTGAGTCGACTGCGTCTGAACCACGATGGCATCCTCTAGCTGCCGCCTCGGGTGTCGGGCCTCGTCGCCGCGCTGCTGGCGCTGTCCTTGCGATCGCGGGGGACGCCTGCCTGGTCGAGACCCTCCTCGGCGCTGCGCTCGAGGAAGCCCGCCCAGAGGTCGGCGAGCGACTCCTTGTTGGCCGACGTGGGCGTCTCGGAGAAGAACTCTGCGCTGAGCGAAGGGGTGCTGGGCGTGCGGTGGAAGGGGGAGGCGGGCAGACGCAAGCTGTTTGTTGACGTCCCCGGGCGCGCGAGGCCGGCCTGCTCGCGTTGTTCGTCCGTCCAGTTCAGGTAGCCGGCCATGACCTGCAGGATCTGGAAGCGCTTGGGGTCGGAGCGGTCCAGGGTGAGGAAGTGGAGGAGATGATTTGTCACGACTTGTCTGCGAGGGGTTAGCCATCTGTAAGGAGAAGAACGTAAAAAGTCGACATACCTGTCGACATTATCTTCTGGCTTCGTCTTCTTGAGGTAGCGTAGGGCCTTGGTAAGGTGGTCGTTGAGCACGATAGCCTCGTGTCGCAGCTTGCCGATGAGTAGGTTCTTCTCCTTGACCTCCTTTTCAAATGGCGCTGTCCGCTCGAGCTCCTTGGTCAGGTTTTCCTTGGCCGTCTCGGCTTCCGTGGCTCTGGTGTCGGCCTCCTGTACCAGCTTCTTCATGGCCTGCAGCTGCTCCTCGGACGTCTCAACCATTTCCCGCAGCTCCCTCTTCCGTGCCTCCTGAATCTCGCGGAGTGCCTTCTGCAGGTTGTCGATGACCTGCGACTGCTGATCTCGTTCGGACGAGGCGCTCTCGTAGCCGTCTCGCAGGGACACAATCTGCTCCTCCAGTTCCGAAACCTTTTCCACCAGACTCTCCTTGACGGACCGCTCCTCCATAGCAATGACCTCCCACTCGCCCATGGCGTTTGTCGTCGTTTCCACCTCCTCCTTGAGGTTGGCCACCAGCCTCGTCAGCTCCTCGCGTTCCTTGACCCAGTTCTGCTGGGAAAGGTTACTGCGGCTGCGGAGACTCGTCGCTTCGCGGGACGTGTCCTGCAGCTCCTCCTTGAGCTTCGCCACCTCCTCCTCGGATTCTTTTGCCCCATTCTGCAGCTCCTCGTTCTGGGCCTCGAGTTCCTCGATACGTTCCTTTGCCTCTTCCAGTTCGGCGCGGTCGCGCTTGAGGCGTTCGCCGAGTGTCGACTTCAGGTGGTTGACCCGCTCGAGAAGTGACTGGTACTGCTCCTCCGCCTGTTCCTTCGCCGACGACGTCTCTTCTAGCTCAGACTTGAGATTCGTCACAGTCTCGCTATGCGTCTCCTGAATGATTTCCAGTTGCTTCCTCAGCTGCTCAACCTCTGTGCGCAACGCCTCACGGTCTTTTGTCAGAGCATCCAGCTTCGCCGTGGCATCGGAGTCGACCCCGGGGTCGTCTGTCGGCTTCGCTATCGGCGGGTTCGCATGTCCGTTGCTTGTCGGCCTCTCGGTGTGGCCATTGGCTGTTGTTTCTTCGTTTACCGTCTGTTCGGGGCTGCTTGCCTCCGTGGGTGCGGCGTCCTGCGACAGCAGTCAGGGAACTGTGCGGCTGGAATGGCAGCGGACTCAAGGGAGCCTCACCTGTACCGGGGTTTCCGGTTCATCGTCTCCATCCTCAGCGTTGTCGCGCTGGGGAGCCCCGCTGTCGGTGTCTATCGGTTCTTTGGGCTTGTTCGCGTTCTTCTTCTTCTTGCCGCCCTTCTTCTTCCCTGCAAATCGGAGCCGTCCAGGTTAGCGTGGCCATCGCACCATTTGCGTCCCGGGGAGAGATCAATCGGCGAACCTGAAGATGCGTTTTGAACCGGGTCAGTAGAGGGAGCGGCGGCCGACATGTTGACTTCTCAGATGCATCGGGAGGTGTGTAGAGCCCTTTGAGCTGGTATGCGCGGAGGAAGGGGCTCTTTTCCCGAGGTTCGTCGTGGGTTGCAAAATGTCGAGTTTGTAGGTACCTGGCGGATGTGTATGTACTTACACCACGTAAGCTAGGTTCGCAAATTAGCGAGCGTGTTCACTTCGCAGTTCACACGCGGAAGGTGCTGCTCCCCAGTCCCCCACACTGGGCCAGAAAGCTCCACCAAAGGTACCTCACCTTACCAACCGATAGCGATAAGCATTAGCTAAGTGCAGCGCATCCAACGCCAATCGCAGCGGGCGCCAGTGGAGGTCGACAGGCTGGGAGGCAGGCTATGAACGTTGCCCGGGGTTTTCCTTGAGGACGGCAAATGTGTCTCAATGTATTTTGTGCGTTTTGTTTCTAGAACAAAGACAAGGAGAGAACCAACTTGGACACTGGCTTCACAGTGTCCATTCGGCTGCCAGCAGCAGATCGATACATGAAACGACGGCTTCAACAGAGGTCAACTGACTTTACACGAACCACAATCGAGGCCCGCGGTCTGTTGCTGGATCACCTGAGCCGAGGCAGCCAACAGGATATTGACTGTAAATTCTCGTATTGCGTCGTGTTGGGTTCCATCCCAGTATGCTCTCTTTACGAGATGCATGAGGCAGATGACTGAGAGATACAACACTGCTTTACGAGCCATTGGGAAGATGTCCTAAGGTAAACAGCGGGTCTACCGTGGCTTACTAAGTCTTATCTTATCGGCCGCGCGACTTCAAGAGCGGCGGCCCAGTGAGGAATTTTTTCCCTTTTCTCCTTTCCTTCTTCACATATTTCACCCTTCGCTGACATATCTCTCGAGCAAGCCCATCTAACCAATGACTTGGTCATTTTTGACGCTGAAGTAGAGCATATTCGCCTTTTATAATCCCGGCGCTTGCCCAATTTTGAATGGGTGCGGCGGGTTCGCTATGCGCGTACATACTAATCCCAATGATTACCTTTTTTTGACGGACTCCCCAAGCAGTAAACTCAGTAGAAATATGCAGACAAAAAGATTTCGAAAAGGAAACACGTCGTGACGCGGGATATCATTAGAGCCCTTAGGCCTTGGTCCTCCTCGTCCTGCCACCCTTCTTCGCCTTGCTCTTAGCTTCCTTGGGCTTCTCTGCCTCCTCCTCCTTCTCCTCGGGGGCAGACTCCTTCTCATCGGCCTTCTCCTCGGCCGGGGCAGCCTCAATCGCCTTGGTCTCCTCCGGCGCGTCGACGGCCATGGGCTCCGGCGGCGGCGCAACAGCCTTCTTCAGCTCAGGGGCTTCGAAATCGTAGCCCATCTCCTTGAGCTTCTGGGCGCGCTCCAAGCGCTTCTGCTCCTCCTTGGACACCTTGTGAGACCAGTGCGACTCAGTCCTCTTCTTTGCGACCTCGCCGGCAGCTATTTTGCTCCAGGGAATCTTCTTGAAGCGCTTGTTGGCGCCCTTCCACACCTTCTCGTGCAGTGAATCCAGCGGGACGGTCTTGACCCGGAGGATGTGGCCGAAGAGGAGGTAACTGTCCATGGTCTTCGCGACGATCTCGGCCGTGCTCTCCTCAGCAAACTCGATAAAAGCAAAGTGTTTGCTAGCGCCGGTCTTCTTGTTGCGGGCGAGTCTCAGACGGTTGATGGAGCCGAACTGCGAGAAGTAGCCCTTCAATTCGTGCTCGTAGAAACCATGGGGAAGTCTCGAGATGAAAATCACGCCGGGCTCCTCCTTCGCTCCATCTGTCGACTTCCTCTGCTTCTTGTTGAACTTGGGGACTTTTCCAACGTCCTGGCCGGGCTTGAAAACGGTTCCGTCACCCTCTGGCGCATCCTCGGGGTCCAAGCCATCGGCAAGAGCCTGGATGTCCGCGTCAATCTCGTCGTCGGAGTCGGCATCCTCGACAGGGACCACGGCGGCCTCGGTGTCCTCGACAGTCTCTGTGGTTTCGGGCTCAGCCTCCTCGACAGGTTCGGGCTTCGGCGCAGCCTTCTTGGACTTGGGGGTCGACTTGGGGGTCGCCTTCGCCGGCTTCTGCTTCTTCGCCGCGACTGGCGAGGCCTCCTCGGGAGCTAGACCGGAGTGCGTGAGCCAATGCGCGCCTGCAATCTTTGAAAAGAACCTACCTTTGCGCTTGGGGGTCTTCTCGACCTTTTCGACCTTCTCAGCTTTCTTGACCTTCTCAGCCTTCTCGACCTTCTCAACCTTGGTCTTCTTGGCGGCAGGCTCGACCTTCTCGGCCTTGGTTGCCTTCTTCGCCGCAGGCTTTTCGGCGGCGGTAACCGCTACGAAATGTATTAGAACAAGAAAATCAGAATCGCCATCAAAGAAATTACTCACATCTGGTCCTCTTCCTCAGTTCGGGGGCCATTTTAGCGATTTGTTCGGGGCTGTTGGTGGTCCTGGCAAATCAATGGTACCCACGGTCGAGTCCTGTCGCGAAAGGCCAAAAAAAATAAAAATTTCCAGATTCTGCCAACGTTATGCGGAGGCGGTGAAGCTAGGACCCCGCTAATGTGGTGCTCCCAGGCGCTCCAGCCAGGGACTTTCGGTGGGGCGTCGGCGCTGAAGGAGCGACGGAGCCGACCTGTCCCAGCACTGGACGCGCTAACCTTAATTGTTAAGCAGCTTGCAATGACTGTACAGCGTAGAAGGAGCATCTCTTGTTCCTACCATTGAGCCGCAACTTCTATCAGGATTCGTCGAAGACCATTTCAGGATTGATATCTGGCAATCACGACGTCCTTTTGCTTCATTTTCGACTTTCCCTCCACGACAGAACCTACCGATTTCGCAACAAACAGCCTCACTGGTCTCCGCCAGGATTGGCCTCAACTGATACAACCACTCATAGTTAGCCCGCTGCCAGCGCAAAGCGTGAGCCCACGAAAGATCACAATCTACACAGACAAATCAGTGTTGGCCGGGAAGTTCTCTCACGGATAAGTGTGATAAAGTCTACTCACTTTCGCCTGCACGCCTCGACACGAACTGCGAGGCCCACACACACTCACCTCTCACACTCCATCTACTCCAGACCAACTGGCAGAGTACTCCATCCTTGCTCGTGGCGCGCTTTTCGAGCGTGAACAGACGAGAAGCTTGAGTCTCTTGCACCGCCATCAGTGCCCCGGTTTTCTCAGACACGTGCTTCCCCTTGACGAGGAGGTCTTGCTCAGCAGAGATGGCCGGCAACAACGTGGAAATGACGCATGGGGAGATGTGGGATGACTCCGCCCTCATAGAGTCATGGAACGAGGCTCTAGATGAGTACAAGGTGAGTAAAATGCTCGTCTCGGCCAGGAGAACGGCGTCCGTCCCTCGGCGGTGGCTGATCATCTTGGCAGAAGTATCACAGCATCCACGCGAAAGGTGGCAGGCTCGAGGACATTGATCTTCAGGAGAACTCTGAACCCCAGTAGGACGAGCCGTCTTTCCAGCCTTTATGGAATACCCGGAGATCATCTCTGACATGTAATGATCTCCCCAGGACCCGTAAGACTGCCAACTCAGAAACGAATGCGGTCGATCAGCCAGAGATCGTGGGCGACGAAGAGGGAGCCAGCAAAACAAAGGGGGCGGACGGCAGCACGGATGTAAAACAACCCATCGACCCCAGAGGAAATCCAGGCAGATCAGAAAAGCTTGGCGTCTTCTTTTCCTGCGTTCTCCTCGCTTCCGCTAACGCATTCCTTGCTCGCTCCAGGTTCAGCCAGAAGGCGGTTTGCCTATCGCAAAGCCAATCTCGGGCCACGGCGGCAGCGTCGCAGGGCCTGCGACAATGGGTCCCCAATCTCTTCTCAGCTCAGGTATGTACACGCTGTCCGGCTCGGGAGTGTTGAGACTGCAAGATGTCCAGTGCCTCTGCTGCTTGACCAAGGGATGAAAAAGCCGTGACTGACCGGGGCGCCCTTGTGGGGTTGGTTTGCAGTGCAAGACGAAGGATTGAAGAGACTTTTGATGTCTTGGTATTACGCCGGATACTACACTGGACTGTACGAAGGCCAGCAGCAGCAGCAACAGCAACAGCAACAGCAACAGCAACAGCAGGAGACACAAGAGCCGCGACAGTGAGGCTGAGTTGACTCCTGTGGCCTGGGCTAGGAAAAGCAAGGTGGTGTGGGGAATGGGCTGAGGCAGGATGTCCTGAAGAGCGGCTACTCGATAGTTTATCTGATCGACGTGCGGGAGGACAAGTCTGTAACACGATCTGTTCCATCGTCCGATGATGCAACGGCGCCACACGGTTCCTTGTCTGAGGTTCGCCATGGCATGTGTCACACGAACGACAGGAGCGCAGTCCAGTCAGCAGCCTCTTGATTCGCCATTTTGTCCGTTGTCGTGCAGCGCGCGCCCGGATGGCCGGTCTTGGGACGGAGGAATGGGTGTATTGGGACCCAGTCGGGGTCGGGCGAACTGGGCTGGCGGGCCCCAATGCAACCTCGTGGCTGCGACGAAATTTAGAAATTGGCGCGCCCTCTTCTCCGCCGCCCAAGAGTTCGTTTTGTTTCATCGTGGACGGGCCTAGGCTTGGTTGTTTCTGCTCCGCGCAGAGCAGCAGCCTTGTCCATATTGTCCGGGGACTTGGTCCAGCGCGCTTCTGCAAGCCAAGTTGGCCGCGCGTGCCCAGGGGGGCGGGCCAAGATCTGAAAGGAGTCCTGACATGACGGGACACAATAGATGACACTGCTAGCGTAGCCCACCTAGCCAAGATGGCTCTGTGTGCGATTAGGAGCGCAACGGATCGGGGGGTTTGTTGGGATGGTTTCTGTAATAGAGGGTTGCGATCGGAAACGAGTCGAGACCCGGCCTTGGGATGGAAACGTGGAGTGCGCAGTGTCCCACTGATCTCCTCGCCTGGCCTCACAAATGCAAGGCCCATGAGCGTATATTCTCGCCTACGAGGTCTGCAATCTCGTGAGGAAATTTGAACCGAGTCTGCAGAGTGGGCGCTTGGGGCCTAGGGGCTATGCGGTTTCTTCCTCTTGTTTGCCTCCCAGCACCGGACATTCACGTCAATCCATGCGTCGTGGCGGCTGGCTGCTGGGCCGGTCTGCCGTTAATCTGCACACGAGCATGGAGATCCTCCGGTCCGGAGACGTCATGTCCTCATTGATGCCATGCAGGATCCGAGTGTCCGACACGGGCCCGGATCGAGCGGATGGGATTAAGTTGGGCTTGACAGGAGGCCCGGTGGCCTTTCCTCCTCGGGCGATCCCCGAGCATTAGGACGCAGCGCGGTCCACGTCAAGTTTAATGACAGGAAGACCCCAAGACGGACGAGTTGGCTAGCGAAGGCGTCAGAGGCTGAGCGTGGCATTGTGGAAATGTTCGCTACCGCACCACCAAGAAATGACAAGAGGATGGCAGTGCTGGAAGAGAAATAAGCCGATCTCTAGCGCCCTTGGATGGCCGTGTGTCAGGGCCCAGTGCTGGTTGGGCAAACAAGCGTACTTGGTGGTAACGGCGGGAGCAACGGCGGTGGGAGCAATAAAGCCCAAGTCGTTATGAGACCGGACGAGCAAGGTGTATGGCTGGAGGCCAAGGAGTCGGGATGGGCTGCGAGCCTGCGGTTGCAGTGTGTGGCTGCTGACAGGGGCGGGTAGATGAGCAAAGTTGGGTGGACACGAGCGGCACTAAGGATGACGATGGAGATTGGACTGGTCCGGTCTTTTTTTTCTCTTTCCCTCCCACACAAACTCTTGGACGGTCTTGGATTGTGGGCCGGGAAGAGAGGCCCGCGGTCAGAGAGAACGGATGGTAGTGGGAAGAGGGAGACGAGAAAAAGGCGCGAGAGAGAGGGGGGGGAGGAGAGGGGGCGGGCTCGTTTCACAGTCTTCAGTGGCCGTTTGAGGCGACTGCACGCCCAGCATCATGGTGTTTTGGTGACCTGGCCCTGCCTGGCCATGCCGTGCCGGGGCACGTGTCGTACCTGGCAGGGCCCCGGTCTTGACGTCGAGCTGCGTGCAGCAGCGTTGCGTCCAGTGAAGACCACTTTGAGTGAAGAGGGCGTCACGAAGGGGGTACGTATCCGGCGCAACGCTGAGGTACAAACGACGGTACCCAAGGCACGGAGTAAGGTTCTGGTTAAAGGTTGAGGGCTCCGCAAGTTGCCCAGGTGCAGTAAGGGACCTGCAGGAACGGTACATACCTAGGTAAGGTACCCAGACAGGTAGTACCTTATGTACAGGGTGGGGCGCCATCCCGTGGCTCCGGCCGCTAAAATGCTAGTTCAGGGGGTCCAACCATCTTAATTGGCCGCAATAAGGTTTAGCACCCCCCCGAGACAGCGGGAGGGTTAATTTGCAGAGGCAGACAAGCCTTTATCGGGCATTTCTGGCACTTTGGGGGAGGGTCCAACGGGCGAGATTGGGTGGCCGGGCGCCGTGTCGATTGGGCGATTAATCTATCGGCGAGGCGTGACGTGCGTCTGTGTGCTGTGTGATGTAGGTCGTCTCTGTCTGTACGCTTTTCTCGACAACATCTCATCAGAACTGCCCGGACCTGCACCTGTCGTCCGTCCAAACTCGAACTTTTCGACCAGATGCAACGAACATGTCCCCCTCCGCCCAAGAGGCCTCCCCCCCCCAGGCGTTAAGGGCCATGCCCAGCGACACACACGGCGACATGCAAAACCCTTGGGTGGACGGCGCGTGGGGTCCGAGCGACTACCGTCTTCGGAAGGGCGGCCAGGGGCCCCTTAGCGAGGTGCCAAAACGCGACTCGAGACGATTCTGTCACAGCTTCCCACCTCCCTCGCCGCGCTAGGCCGCAGCCTTTTCCTCAGGTGCATCCGACTTTTCCAGTCGCCTTCTGTTAGTGCTGCTGCGGTTGGTGTCGCTGCTGCAAGTGCGAGCCTGTCAACCCTCTCTCGCCCGCGGCTACCTTGGTGTAGTCCTCGTCGTCCCAGCCCAGCGATACCCCGGCCTCCTTCCTCCCCTGACGGCGCACCCACCTCACTGCGGCACTGCGCTCGCGCACGTCTGGCGTGCTGCGGCTCCATTGGCGGCAGCAGCAGCAGCAGCGGCGGCGGCATCGTCATCGCGTCGGGTCTCTCCTATCCCTATCGTGAAAAGCCTCTCGAGTCTCGACCTCAAGGCGCATCCGTCGTCCATCCGTTCCCACCCCCTGCTCCCACGCCCACTCCCAAGCACCCCCTGGAGAGGTACGACATACCACCCTCCTCCACCCATCTCGTCTTGGCTCTTTTTCTTTATTTGCACCAAGCTTGGGATGGCAATGCCGCGGTGGGCCTGTGCTTCGCGTGCTTAATCGGACGCTGCGTCCCCGAGCCACGAACCGCCCCCTCGACACCGTCGCCGCGCCCGCACCCTGGCCTGCTGGCCGCATCTCCGTCCCCGTTGCCTCTGACCCCCTGAGGTCCAGAGTAAGGACCCCGGAGGCGCTGCTTGGCTTGGGCTTGGCCTTGTGGACTCCCTTAGCCCCAGGCACAGGACGGGCTGGCGGAAGATTTTCTCGTCCTGTTTCGTCGACGTCGACGTTGGGGCCGGCAAGGGGCAGTCCCATGTCCCGTCCATCGTCGACAGCCGTTCTCCTCGATTTAAGCTCTCCTCCTCCCCCCCGATCCTCGCCACCAGAAAGGCTTTTGTTTCTTCCTCCCCATCTCTTCATCATCCGCCTCGTGTCTTCACACATTCTTTTCGGACTTTCGTTCTCTTCCGGTTCCGTGTTCAATCTCCTTCGTCACGAGCAGGCCCTCGCCATCCAGCCTTACTAAACCCTTTTATTCCCTTTTTAACTTGCCCGGGCTCTAGCAGTCTCGATACCAACCAAATCTTCAGAGAAGAGAAAAGAAAAAAAGAAATAAGAGGAGGGATCAACAGGTCGTCTTCCTCGATACCAATCAACAACAAAAAGGTCTCCCTAATCGACGACAACACACCCCCACAAACCGTCAAGATGAAGTTCTCCGCCGTGCTGGCTCTGTCCGCCGCCGTCATGGCCTCCGCCAAGTCCGTCCGAAACCACTACCCCGTCCGTCGCGATGGTCACAAGAAGGCCGCTTCTGGCGAGACCAAGGGCCTTCCCGCTGGCATGTCTGGCTTCGGCGTCTCCAACAGCCAGGTCACTGAGGTCATCATCATTTGGGCGAACCCGGGTGCCGGCGCGCCCACCATCAACATCAACCCTCCCGCTGGCGGCGCCCAGGCTCCTCCTGCTGCCGCGCCCCCCGCCGCCCCTGCTGCCCCGGCTGCTCCTCCCGCCGCTCCTCCTGCCGCCGGCCCCCAGACTCACCACGTAAGTGACCGCCGATGAACACTCTCCCAACCCTGTTGACTAACATGCCCAGGTTACCGTTGGCGGCCCCTCTGGTCTCGTCTTCGTTCCCGATCAGGTCAAGGCCAACGTCGGTGACATGGTCGTCTTCACCTTCATGAGCCAGAACCACACCGCCACCCAGTCCGCCTTCGCAACTCCTTGCGACCCCCTGCCCGGTGGTATGAACTCTGGCTTCATGGCCAACCCCAACAACTCGGTCACCCCGCCCCCTCAGGTCGCCATGCAAGTCATGGTTTCCGACCCCTTGTGTAAGTTGTTCTGTCCACGCTTAACTGCCGACATCCTACTAACTCGTCAAAGGGTTCTACTGCGCTCAGGCCAACCACTGCGGCAAGGGCATGACCTTCTCCATCAACCCCACCGCTCAGAAGACCCAGGCCATGTTCCAGTCCATGGCTATCCAGCAGAAGGGCAACGGCGCTCCCAGCGCCATCACCGGCGGCACTCCCCCCGCTGCCGCTCCCGCCACCCCCGCTGCTCCTTCGACTCCTCCGGCCGCTGCTCCCCCGGCCGAGGCTCCTCCCGCTGCCAACCCCGCCGCTCCTCCCGCTTCCGGCGGTGGCGTCCAGACCGGCACGGGACAGATCAACGGCAACGGTGCCTGCGTCTGCGCTGTTACCTGCACAGCTGGCTCTTTCCCCGCTGCGGTACAAGGTGTTGGTTCCTTCGGCGGCATGGCAGGCTCTCTTCCCATGAACATGATGGAGGCTTAAGTTGGAGAGGGATAGACACCTAGTCGTGCTCCCCCCTCCCTTAGTAATCCATTATTTCATGCATCCGGGAAAGAAGACCTGTTTTTTACCCACTCCGCTGGGAACGATACCACATATCCGGAGTTGTTACACATTGGGGATTCACGACCTTTTTTCTTTTTTCCTTTTTTTTTCTCATCACATGTAGATTTCTCTTTTGTTGGTTGTGGAGACAAAGTACAAAAAAAAAGAGCGGGAATATAGTCCATAAAACTCGTGCACCGGCCTGGAGGGCCTGGTCCGAGGTGGATTTGAACTCTTTTTTGAGGGAATCTAAGGGGGTTTAGGGGATAATTACAGAGTATGACTGGTTCGTATTTCCTGGATGGAAATCTTTTTTTTCGCAACCACTTAATAGGAATCAATGATGAAGAATGATCACGCTCAACACCGTACCCCATTCGAATCACCAGTGACCTGAATCGTGAGTGCCACCGGGGAGTCGACTGTTGGGTCGAAACCTAGCAGGGAGCTGGCGGAGAGGAGGACATCCGAGATTACTCGGGTCCTGCTACGACTTGTGATGTCGGGCGGTGTTTGATCGGCCGCTCAGGGTTGAGAGCGTACTTGTGTGTGAGTGTGGCCCGGGCGAGGAGGCCGGAGAGGGGAGGAGCCGCTTCTCCCGGGCCATCATCCATGACCGAGGAGCATCTGCACACGACGAGCATGGGCAACTTTTGCCGTTGTAGGTTCGGGGCGCGTGCGCTTGTCCTGCGTCAGGCGTAGTAGGCTAGATCTATATTATTCTGGTGGTCTTGTTTGACAGACAACCTGGATACTCGTAGAGATGAAGCAGGCATCTGAGGAATGATTGATGTTCACGGCTTTTCTTCATCTCGTATCGGTGGACGACGTCTTGACGTGACAGTCTGACGGCCGTGGCACTGGTTTCGCATGGGAACCAGGCCGTCGTTTCCGTTCTTTACTCACGGACGCGATGCATCTGGCCAGAGTGGGAGGCATTCCATGAATACAGCCCCGGGGGACGGGAACGGACGACACCTCGGCAAGTGAGTTAGTTGGTGTGCGGACGAGCGAGAACACCAGATCGAAAAGGGGTCTCCCCCGTGGGATCTTTTTTTTTTCTTTTCTCGAATTTGAATATGTGTAGATATCCGCCTAAAGCACGCCGAATGCACCTCCATCGCCCCGGAAAAGACGCCCATGAATCTCGTTTGCCGTCGTATTGTTGTGTGTGTGAGAGTGTGAGTCTCCCTCTCTGTGTGTTTTTGGTAGTCTCTCTTTCCCTCTGGACCTACTATCCCAACATCCCCCCCCCGGCCGTCGAAGAAGACGAACAAATCGAAGACATTCACGCAAATGTGACTTTTCGCCGACGCACAGTGTGGACGATGCAGGCTTACTCATCTCACTGACACCCACTCCGTTGCAAAAAGGGGTGGCGTAAAGAGTGAGGCCACATGAGAGGCGGGTTGCGTCGAGGGAGTTGAAGATAGCAGACCGGAATGAACGAGTAAAGACTTTCCCCCCTAACCCGTTCACCGTCTATTTCTTCTTCGCATCCTTACCCCCTGCGCCGCCCGCCGCGGCCGCCGCCTTTTTGGCCTCGGCTGCGAAAGACTCAGTGTCAGCAAAGCAAACGCCCGTCTCACTCAGCCCCGTCATCCTCGCTCTCCCTCGTAAAACGCGATCACGCGCCGTCTGTCGTTGAGTATACAGCCGGTGGTGGCCTCACACTCACACCCATACCCAAAAGGGGGGTGGTGGGGGATGAATAAGGTAACTTACAAGCAGCTTGCTTCTGCCTCATAATGTCGGCGGCGGACTCCTTGGCGCGCTGGAACTCGGTGCCGCTCATGGTGTTCTTCGTCTTCTGTTTTTGGGCGTCAGCATTCCGCTCGCTCATCCGGGCTTACGAAACGTCTCATCGGTGTGACGGTCGCCGGTCGCTCATCCTGATGATGAGAACGGCTCAAAACTCAAGAAAGGGGTTCCAGTTCATCACGAAAAAAAAAAAACCGAAAAGAAAATCCCCAGAGTCTTTCCCCCCAAATCCTCCTGAGCGTGTCGTTGTCGGGTGATGATCACCAGACCAAACCGGTAGATGACCCATAACACCGACACCGAAACCCGGGGACTTTTGAAAAAAAAAAAAAAAAAAACACTCACCTGAGAAGACGCCTTCTTCTGAGCGGCCTCACGGGCCTTGTCGCGCTGGTTGCCGCGGGTCATGTTGTCGGTTTATCGATTTCGACGAGGTAGTTTGTAAAAAAAAAAAAAAACTCGAATGAAGTGTCGCAGGGACCTGGAGGCGTGTGTTGTTGCGGTTGATCGGCGTCGCTGTGAACAGAAAGGAAAGGAAAAGAAAAGGAGAGAAATCGAAAGGAGGCCTCGCAGCGGTCTGGCCTCTTTTTTTTTTATTTTTTTGGCCCTGCTGGCTGGCCCGCGCACAGAGAAGTTTGCCGCAACAACAGCGAGGCTGTGCCCCACCAGTCAGCCGCTTCTGGAGCCCCCTCCTGCCGTGGGGAGAGAGGGGTGTTCATACACTCGGCCAATCAGAGACTGCGTTTGGGACAATGTTTCGCTTCACATGCCCCACCAGATCCCGGCCCTCTGTGCGACCGTTCTAGCCACGGGCGGCTGCGAGGACGACAGTGAATGCGCGCTCCAAAAATAGCCGCTGTCAAGTGCTTGCTTCAGACATCATGTCACCGTCACGCTTCATCGAGGGACTCGGGATTTACTCAAGATCTTTTCTTGGTTTCTGCCTAGATACATGCGCGGTCGGTGGGTGCCGCAGGTCTTTGCTGAAGAGCATTTGCAAATCAAGACAAATCCCCTCGACGCATCTTGCCCTCCGCCGGCCAATGAAGCAAATAAACGCCAATTTTCATCCCTAGAAGTCTCTTACACACACAAGAAAGTCTTCTCCAGTCCGCAAATAAAGGCCGGCCGAATCTGTCCCAGAAACCTCCCTGCGTGCGAGGGCCCATGTCCGCCAGCCTTGCCGTAGTCTGTCCTCCCAATCAGAAAAGCCATGAGAGTATCGGATAAGTCAAATCGGGCGGTCCATGCCGAGAACAGGAAACGTGATACGCCAACCACATGCGAGAATAGAGAAAATAAAAGACTGCCGCCGATGCTGTCATGCCCCAATGCTGGCCCCTATGCAGTGCGTTTGCAGTCAGGCAACTCCAGTTTAGTCTTGATGAGTCGTCTCCCGCCCCCCAAAAGCTCCCCAAGTGGAGTTCCAGAGAACAGAGAACCAGACCCCGGAACGTCTGCCATCGCCGTAAGGGAAGAAATCGGCTTCTTCCTGTCGTCGTCGCGTCTCATGATCAGCGTCGTAACTGGCATGTCGTTTAGGAAATTAAGCCGATGTCGTCGTGAATCCGATCCAATCGTGAACCAAGGCGATATCCCTGGAAAGCGAGCGTCGAGAATAGAAAGAAAAAACGCGCAGAGGAAAACACAAATGAAAATGAGTAAAAAGGAAAAACGTTCGTCTATGTCGATGTCCGCATCAAGTACAAGCCTATTGAAGGCTCCGTCTGATCTGGTGACGGCTGCCGAGAAGCAGAATGCGATTCTTGTGTTTGCGCTGCAAATGCCGACGGGGCATTCATACGCTGCCCGAATCCATAGTGTACACACAAAGCAAGCCTTGCAACCAGATGCAAGACCGCCGTGCTCGACGGATGAAGAGGTGGGAAGTGGGTTGCGATTTTGTATGTTGGTTGGAGGATGATTTTTGGTGTTTGCACAGACAGGGAAAGGAAAAGATCGTCAAGTCATTTCTGCGTCGTCGCCGTGCTGTGCCGAAAAGAAAACCGTTGCGGAAAGCATCATGCCGCCCATTAGATTCGTTGTCGAGTGCCCGCGTCATATTTCGTACCATTAGAGGTGGAATTCCACGTCGACAACGCTTGTGTACAATTACAACCACTGAGTCTCGCCGGCACCGGCAGCCGCCTCCGCAGGGGCAGCGCCATTGGCGCGCGGTTGGGAGTTGAAGGCGTACTGCGACATGCGCTGGTTCTGGGGAACCGGAGGAGGCACGGTGATGTTGGAGGCCGCGGGGTAAGTGGCCTGGCTGCCGCGAGGCACCATTGCGCTGTTGATACCACCGTTCAAACCGCTACCAAAGGCACCTCCGGGAGCGATAACAGAGGTGGTGTTGGACATGGCACGGTTGTGGCTGGGGCGGAGAGGAATTTGGCCCTGACTGGGGTCCGCGGGTGTAACCTGACCGCTGGAAGTGGCACTGCTGCGACCCTCGAAAGCTTGAATCTTGGCCTGGATGCGGCGGCCATAGGGGGTGGAGCGAATGGATGGCAGGATGGGTCGAATGGCGTCGACAAGGCGATACTTGCTGTGAGGGGTCGCGTACTCGAGGGCCGTCTGAATGACGTAGTTGGCGTAGGAGTCGCGAAGGAGACGCTCAATCTCGCCAGGGGACAGCAACTCTTCGACAATCATGTCGCGGGAAGGCTCCTGGGAGCAGCGCAGACACTTCTCAATGACGTTGGAGCTGAACTTGTGGCGGGACAGCTGGCCAATGCGGTTCTGGAACATGCGAACAATGGGTTCGGTGAAGGAAGGCTCGTTGAGGTCAATGATGTACTGAACAACGTAATTGCCGAAAGGGTCCTGCACCAAGATCGGGGCGTGGTCGGTGATCTTGGCGATGAGCCAGACCTTTTGGTCGCCGGAAGCATGGTCGATGCAGCGCTGGAGAACGCAGCAGCCGTGGCGGTGAGTGCCGACATCGACACAGTTGGTGCCAACGGCATCAAAGATGAACTGGGCATCCTTAGCACTGAGCTTGTTCAGACACTTCTGGATGACGTGGTTGCCGTTGAGATCCTGAATAAGCTCAACAACCTGGAAACGAAGAGCGTTGATAATCATCTCAATCTGAGTGGGAGTAGTGACGAATTCGATCATCTTCTGCAGAGCGCGGGTGCCGTGCTGGTTCAGGGCAATGCGAACCATGTCGACGGCGGCATTCTGGATGAGGACAGTACGCTCATCATCGTTGCAGAACTCCAGCAGCTTCTGGCACAGGTAGTTGCCAAAGGGATCAGTCATGAGCTCGATGACGTGCTGGTTGGTCTCAAGCCAGATCATGTGGACCTGTTCAGGGTTGCGCTCCTCGAGCTTCTTTTGCAGATAGCGACAACCGTGTTGATCCTTGCAGAGATCGTAGATCTGGCCGCCGACGTTCTCCAAGGCGAGGCCGTTGTAGCGCGACATGGCTGACACATGTTAGCTAGGGCAGCAGACGGTGCGGCACGGGTCAACATACCTTCGTTGTCCATCTGACGACGATGCTGGATAACGCGAGCCTGGCTGTCACGAGGCTGGGCCTGCTGGTTGTAGAGCGCTCCGTAACCGGCGTAGTTCTGGGCAGGGTACATGTTGTTGCCGTTGAGGTTCATGTTCTGCATGCCCATGGCCAGAAGAGGGACACCGTACGGTCCAGAGGCAGGAGGACCTTGGGATGTGGGGGAGACGTAGCCGTTCGGAAAGAAGTTGCCGTAAGAATTGTTAGGACCGGCAGTAGCAACGCCATTGGGGTTCTGGTTGCCCTGAGAAGTGTGAGGGAAGCCCTGCCCGGGACCACCAGGGCCGAACGGAGTGGCATTGGCCTGGAGAGCAGACTGGATGGAGGGATATGGTCCCGCCTGCTCACGCGCACCGCCCATGCTGTTGTCGTTGGACAGCTCGCGGCTGTGGCGACCGTGAACAGCACCAGCAGGAATGCGGCCAATGCTGGCGTTGTGGTTATGGAAGTGCTGCTGGGCGTGGTTGTTCGTGACAGAAGCGCCGGTGGTGCTCTTGACAGTAGGAACGTCGTTGGCAGAGAAAGAGCTCTGCAACTTGGGGGGAGTAGCCATGATGTGATTGCCAGAAGGCGAGACGACCTGGTTGTCGGAAGGCGCGTCTGGGAAAAACTTCAGGTCGAGAGAGTGGCGAACGGAGGCTCTGGTGCCGATCTCTCCAGACGAACCGGCTCCGTTGAGCGAAGACGTGTTGATAGCAGACAAGCTCTGTTGGGTGCGGTGACGGTTAATATGGCCCCAACCGTTGGAGGAGGGCGCGTCGGGGGCAGGCGAGGGAGAAAGGGCAAGATCAAGGGCAGCGGAGGAGGCAGAGAGCTATACGACGCAAACAATGTCAACACTTGAACAAGAGGCTGACAAAATTGTACCGGGTTTGTGTCGACAGTGGAAAATCCTGCAAGACCCCGACCTTGACGCGGAAGGAGCGAGGGCCGTAGAACAGTGCTCTTTGCGCCTCAAGAAAAGTTTTTCTCTCCCAGACTGGAAAAAGGGAAGGAGATGGAGGAGGGCGGGAAAAAATTAAAGCAAGGCAGGTGGGGTGAATGGGACGAGCGAGTTGAAGGCAGAGGCAGAGGCGGAAGGTGCGAGCTGCAAGCAAGTAACCGCACCTTCCTGCCGGCTGACAACCCTCAACTCAACTCAAACCCCGGGAAACAGACATGCCATGGAGTGCTTGGTGCAGCCAACCAAGTGCACTGGCTTGCGACTTGCTTTGGATGGCAGGACGAGGCTGATTGGGCCGTTCAACAAATAAAATATGCCACTCACCATTTGATCGTCGCGGCGCACCAGAGTAGGGAAGTTGTCGTCGTTGCCCTGTCCGTATTTGTTTTCGCCAGAATCGTCCTCTCCGAAGAGGAAGCGAGCAGTGCCGGTCTGGTCAAGATCGGCGCCGTACAAGCCAGTGCGTGATCTGGTGACGGGCATCGAGTACCGGTTGTAGCTGTTGTCAGAAGAACCAGAGTCAGCCATTGTTCCAAACGAGATGTTTCTGCTGCAAGTTTCTTGGACAAGCCGCGGTTTGTTTGGTCTATAAACGAAGAAGAGCCCGCGAAACAGTTGACTTGGCAGAAGCTCTGGTCGGGCCCGAATGTCTCCAAGGCTGGAAGGAACACCTGGGAGCAGAAGTGATACTGTCGTGAGATTGTAACCGGTGGCTTGGAGCTGCGCACTGTTGCAGTGTAGCTTGTTGGCTTGGTTGTGTGAAGATGACTTGGTTGCGCGAAAGAATCGTTCACACAAGTCGAGCGGAAGGTCAGGCAGGAAGCTGAAAGGTGTGTGAGGTGTAGCTTGCCGGGTGCAGGTGGCAGTAGGGTCGGTGGGTTGCTGAGGAGTGGAGAGTCGAGGTTGAAAGACAGACTCGGGCTTTTAACAAGTGGGGGGGCCAAAGACGCAGCTTCAGAGCTATTCGAGGGAAAGAAGCAACTTGCTGCGCCTTCCGAATCGCAAAAGCTCTTTAAAGGCAGCCGCGATTGCAGTTGTGGGCAGCGACGGGGCCCCTACAACAAGCGGCGAAAGGTTGCAACACAGCAAACGCCGACCCTCGAGCGCCCGAAACGCGATACTCACGGCTTGTCCAAGAAACATGCAAACGGCGTCACGGCACTTACGCATTGGAAGACCTGTGGCTGGTCGGGTCCTGGCGGACCGCCTCCTCCTTCTCATCCTCGTCACTGTTTCTTCGGGATCCGGGCACGGAGCGGGACGGGAGGTGGTCGTCAAAGGTGAAGCGCGACTGCATCAGAGTCGACTGGGGAGAGGTGAGCTGCGATCCCGAGCGGCCGGGACGGTTGAAAAGGCCCGGGGGCGACGTGAGGCTGGACGTCGAGTACCGGTTCGGCCGCGAGAACATGGTGGGAAATCCGGAAGACTCGTGGTATTCGGGGGGCGTCGTGGGCTCCGATTGGTGACCCTGACGCAGGTCGTCCTGCATCTTGGCGAGTTCCATCTCCTCGCGTCGCTGCGCCTGCTCCAGCTTCTGCATCTCGTGCTCGAATCGGCGGCGCTGCTCGCGAAGTCTCTCATATTCAAGCTTCTTCTTTTCAATCTGTGCCGCCCGTTAGCCTTCGTCCCAGATGCCCTGCGTGGCTTTGCAGCGCCTGCAGGCTGCCGGTGTGTTTCGTCGCAAAAGTCTGGCGTCGGAGCGGGAGATGGGCGTCCACGAACCAATTGAACCTTGTGCAAAGTCTGGAAAACTCGTCAGCCCGATTTCTGCATACGGGCGCACCAAAACCGATGCGATTTGAGATGAAAATGGAAGCGACAGTACACGGCACGGTGTCGCCGGTTCAGTGCAGAAAGACGTACGTTGTAGTCTTGACCACCAAGATCAGGGCCGCGCTGGCCAGTAATTGAAGACAGTGTTGGTACACGCCCCGAGTCGGTGGTGAAGCGACGAGGCAAGGCACCTCGCCCATCGTGGGCCTGGACAGGCTGGGGCAGGCGGCCGTTCCGCGGAGGTGAGACAAGCGTGTTCATCGTGGGCTCGTTACGGGGGGATTGTTGAGATCGAAAGCGCAGCTCGTCCATAGTCCGGCTTACTCCAACTCGTACACGGCGCAGAGGGGCCAAGTGGCGGTGGGCTCTATATTACTGCTGGCATCAAGCAAGGCCGGCGGTCAGTGAGGAACGCATGGGCGGAACAGAAGGACAGAAAAAGAGAGCGCGGGAAGGCGGGTGCGCTGCGGCGGGCTTGCGACGACGACGACGACAAGAAACACAGAACAGAGCGAGGGTTTGGCGGGTTTGGAAACAAGGAAAATCGGAGGCGGGGTGCGGATCTGGCGAAGTCGGGTGGTGCTGGTCCGGGGGGTTCCTTTTGGTCTTCTCCAAATGCGGGCGGCTGTCGGTGAAGCCCCGAGGACTGACAAGGAGGACGAGCGACCCAAGGAAGCCGGTGCAAAGCAGCTGAAGGGAGCTAAGGGGCGTGAGACCCGACTGTCTCGCCTTGCAACTCCTGTCTCTTGTTGTGCCTGCGGATCGCGAACCGAAACCGTCCTTGTCGTTGTTTTTGCTTCTTCTTCGTCTGCCGCGCACCCCTACCTCTGTTTTTCTCTCTCGCAGCCCATGTGCCATGACGCGGAAGCCATGATGGGGTATTGCCGGGGTGCTGAAGTAGACTTTGGGTGCGCATTGGACGTCTGCCGGAGAGGTCGACTGCTGATGTGGTTTGGCGTCACCGTGGTTAAGGGGGGGAGGACCAGCAAACCTCTTTTCTCTGTGTTTCCTGTCGCCGTGTCGCAGAGCTGCTCCCCATCGCAAAGCCCCTCGTTGCGGGCGGGTAGGGTAGTCTGCAGAGGAATGAAATGAAGAGCTCACCTTTTCTTCTTCTCGTCCGCTCCGGCACAGAGTATACACTCGGGATATAGTCTCACACGTCGCGCCCTGGAGAGCCAGGAGCGACAGGCTGGAGAGGGTTTGAATACACGGACACACAAGATGGTGTACAGAAAAGAGACTGGACAAGAAACCCGACCTACGTGGGGAGAGACGAGGGAGCAGGTTTGGAGCACAAGAAGGTAATGTATCGTTTTTTAGCTGTGGGAAAGGAGCACGGTTGAGGGCGTGGCAGGCCAGCCGGCGGCCCAAGATACCCCTGCGCCGTCGACGGGGGGTAGGGGACTTGACGGGGCCACATCGCAGAGGAACCACAGATGGGAACCACAGCATCTCACTCGCCCGCTGGCTGGTCTGGGGGGGGGGGGGCTTCCAAGGGACCTGGCTCGGAGTGGCAGACCGGGACTGAGTGGGAGCCCTTCGCAGCAGTGACCGACGGCCCAAACCAGTCCAAGGTACCTGGCGCCGTACCCGAACCCATTGCGTTACGGCACCCCTACCCTGTCCTGGTCGAGGTACCTAGCGTCCAGCCCTTCGCGCGCCGTACCTGGCCAGGTGGGAGAACAGTTGCGGGTACTCGGCGCAGAGCACCTCAGGTACAAAGTCTGGGAAGCGTCCTTTGTGCACTGTAATCGCGGCGCATGTGGGAGCTGCTGGGTGCCCTGGATGGTCTGGTGTGGGTGCCCTGCAGCTGCTGTGGCATTCCATTTCCCTTCCAGGTTCCCAGAAAGGTAAACAGCCAGTGAGAGTCGAGGTACCTTGCGCCCAGAACCCTGTCCAAACCCTCCCGCGCTAGGAGGAGGAGGAGGAGGAGAAGAGAGGGAGCAGCAGCAGCACGCTGCACGAGTGTGGTCGCACTTGATCCTCGGATACTTGTCGAGTACACGAATAGACGAGGATTGATGTGGCCATCTCCTTCGTTGTGCCCTGAACGCTGTCAGCGGAGGAATTGCAGGGACGGTCGTCATTGTTGAGCTGGCTCGCGGCAATACGCAATATGGCGCTCACCTCCTCTTCTTGGTCATCGAGTCCAGTCCCGTAGCCTATTCTTCCGTGTCTGACTTCTTCGTCTCGTGCAAGATGGACCTGGAGACGACCCGGACAGTTCGCTCCCATCCCTCCGCTCCCTCTCTTTACCCCCTCCTCGTCCGCCTCCTCCTCTTTTGGTGAGGGGCTGGCGCACTAACAGCCATAGAAACCGCCGAGTCTAGCAGGTCGGAGGTCGGAGGACGTCCGTACTAGTCCCAGTTGATTGCCTTGTTCCGCTTTCCTGTCAGGGGCCTCTCTCACCCTGGGCGAGGAGCAGCGCGGCTGGCCCACTATCAACGCTTGTCAGGCTTGTGCGAGCGTTGACGACAGAAATGGCTTTTGTCAGTGCATCGGAAACTCTATCTCGGTCTGACAGGAGGTCCGAGATCCCCCTTTGCTCAAAAACTATGTTCTGTTTCCACGTTGTTTTCCGTAGTATGTGTGCGTTGGTATTGACCAGGTTGTCACCGCTCTCCTTCATTTTGGCGCTTGACTTTGTCGAATTGCCAATCTGCCAAGTAGGGCTCGATCCCTTGGGTATTACCCTGCTCTTGATTTGTTGTCGACTTTTGCCCTCGCTGCAAAGCAACCTCCAAAACCAAGGACTTGCATGTCTCTTTAGGCGGTGTAGCCGTATGCTGTGGGTTGTCTGCCTGTAGCTTGTCCGTGTCGACAGCTGTCGCAACAGTCTGTGTGTGTGCCCACGCACAGCCTGCGTCGCATCGCTTCCGGGACTTGGATAACCCTGTGCGGCGGCAGCGCACTTTCCCCAGACTGAGCAAGAATGCATCTAGAAGGATAGATGCTTCCGCCAGCTGAAGTCGCGAAGCTGGCTTGGTCCCATGCTGATCAACCACAACAGCATGTGTCTTGCTCACAATACCCGTTGTCAATGAGAGACAAAAGACTGACGACAAAAGAGGACATGTCCGTGCCACAGCCATCGAAGATCTCAAGCGAGCGGGCAGACCAGGGCTGTTCGCCAACCGGCAAGATGTGCTGCATGGGGGTGAAGGTCGAGTTTCGTTTGACCCCTTGGGCCCCGTCATTGGCTGCCTAAGCAATTACAGAGAGCCGGCATTGGAGTCCTCGTCTGCCGTTAATTGTGGCGTAAACCTTCAACCCGCCCAGTCTCCCTCTGCATTCGACCGCTGGTGAGTGAAAGCCCAGGGAGCCTACGTTGAAGACCAGAGTGGTCAAGTAGTTGTCAGTCTGATTCAATGCTCAATCTGCAGAAAAAGGTCTTGTTGAGGCGAGCTGTCTTCCAGCCAATTGGTCCATCACAAAGTGAAGGCTGTCCTCGAGCAGTGATATTCCGCAGCCTTCCCACAATGCAAACCACCCGAGGGCACTGGGTTGCAACCCGCCTTCGGTGAACTGCGGGATGGGGCTTAAGCAGATTGCTCAACTTTCAGAAGCAGGTTCACCCTTGCCTTGCCGCTCTATTCCTCCCCTGCGTCCCACCTAATTTTTTCTTCTTTTTTTCTTCGCAAAGCCGCTGATGGGGAAACAAGGCTCTCCCGGCGTGGGGTTTTGGCTGAGTTGGGCAGCACGGGAAACGCCAGCCGCCTGTAAGACGTAGAAAACTTTCGGTGGAGGAGGATGGACGGCATGTTCACCCAGACCAGGACCCGAGTGCAAGGGACGATGCATTGCAGCGCAAAGCCAATGGCTCAAGCCGCGCCCCAGGTCGTATGCACGAAGAACCGACCACCAAAAGTCAGCATATGTGTGCGTTTGTTTAGGGTTGCGGGTTGGGGTTCTCGAACTCTCTGACTGGCCCACGGTCCTGCGCAAGGTGAGAAGGGTGAGGTGCATCTGGTTCGAGACGACGGGCTGATGTAGCTTTGCAGCCTCATTCTCAGCACAACTCTAATAATAATGGGCTGTTCAGAGACATGCGTGGTCTGCCCCGCGATTTGGGCGCAATTGGTGCAGGCAGGCTTGTCAGCGCCGCATCTCGTACCGTTGCTGGTGGGCTTGCGAGGGTCGAGAAGTGACTTGCATCTTCCCACTTCCCACATGACAGGAGGCTTGTCAGGATCCATGTTTGGGGGGCAGAAGGCCCAAAGGCTTCGTCATAATGCCGCCGAGGCCTTTTTTTCGTGCGGCCTGGGTCGCCTGTTCGAGGTGAACATGGCAGTCAAAAAAACTGATTTGTTGGGCGGCAAGCATGCGCATTCGGGGGCTTGTAGCGGCTCGGTTCTACACCGACTTTTAAGGCCCGCATTGAGTGGACTGTCTGCGAGTCTGCGGCAAAGCAGGGCGTGGGCGGCGGGATTGGCGTGGAGAGTGACCAGACTCCAGACTCGGACCGCCGTGACTTTTGGAGATCGACCTTGGAGCAGAGTGCGCAGGTATTGGCTTTGTACCTCGCTCTGTGGGGAGAGCACAAGGTTGGCGGCGGGCAGCAGAACGGCCCTCGTCGAGCCCTCAAGGCGCTGATGAGTATGTCTCTGGCCGTGGGCGAGGAGGGTCCTGGACTCCTGGCTGTCGTCCCATGTCACTTGCAGGATGCTTGTCGACGGATCCTCGTAGACGGAGGCAGAGACGGCGGGCTAGAATGCCCAGTGGTGTTCCATTTCCCACTTCCTGCGCTAGCCCGAGGGAAGGTCGGCTCGACGATCAGTTGGTTCGGATATTCCCTCGCCACCCCTTTTTTTGGTTGCCATTTTTGCGCCGACCCCTAGTCGGTGATGAAAGGTTCCTCCAGGCAAAGGCGGCAAAGCCCTTGGCTCTGGCACTCTGATGTCGCGATACCCCAGCACGAGGACCCTCTCCGATAACAGAGTGGTTGGACCCCCGATCCGCCGCAGAGTTCGGGGCCGCAGGTCGTGACTCGCGGGGTCGACCTCTTGCATCATAGTCGACAGGTCTGGCCAAAGGGCGAGTTGAGCGTGCGCGGCACGATAGTATCCAGGCCAACCGCGCCGTTGGTGAGCGCCGAGGTGCGCCACGAAGAACGTTTCCAGGGGCGCCTCGTTGTGGGAGCAGCGCACAGGAGGTTGCTTTCATTGAAGTTGGCTCTGAGAGGCCCGAGTCGTGCTGGAGGCAAGGACGATGTGTACTGTGCGGTGCCGTACGGGGGACGCTTCGTTGTCGCGGGGCAGCTCTCACCACCTAACCGATCGGGATCCGATATCTGGAGACGAGGAGGGGGCGACTGCGATTGCGGTCATGGCCGGCTTGCCACCCTCTTCCTCTGCCAACGCAACATGCAGACGCCGCCGCCGCATCACAGCTGCTGCGGGTCGTACAAAAGGAAACCCTGCGGGGAGCATTCCGATCCCATGCGTGTGTGACGACAGACTCAGGGCGGCGAACGGGATGCGCAAGTGCGCGGTTTCGTTGGGAGCGCAGACGGAGCAACTGTCATTTTGTGGTTTTTGATTCTTTTTCTTCTTTACCCTGGAGTGTTTGTTTCTCTTCTTGTCTGCGTCTCTTTCGTGCTCACTGCACGACACTGTTTCGAGCGCCAACAGCGGCAAATGTGGTCAAACAGGCACAACCGCCCGGAGCATTCCAGCAGAGCGGCACGGGTGAGGGGTGACAGAGGCTTGTCGTCCTGCGAGAGGGGTAAAGTATGAGGTAGAGAGAAAAGATGCTGGATGGCGGGGCTTGCAGCAGACGCCCAGGCACTGTCTCCCCTCCCCTGCCTTTCCCACAATGGAATCCTACCTAGAAAGGCGACAGCCCCCACCGCGTTCCCAGCATCGCCAGCCGCTTGGGGCAAGTGGCCTATCCAGGACGTTTGGCCATTTCCAAATACCTTCCTTAACTTGCCTACTACTCTGCACGTTGCTCAGCCATGTGAGATTCGACGGGTGGGTTCGATCTGGCCGCTTCTCCGTGGGTTGGAACGATAATAAAAAGTCGCTCGTTGCCAGTTATCCACCTGGGCCATCGCTTCAGGCGTGCACGCTGTTAGTCATTCATGCCGCGCTGCACAACGTACGAGGCGGGCCCGGAGTCCTGGCTCGTGGGCGCCTGTCAACGCAGAGTCGAGCAGAGACTGAGCCCACAGATGAAGTGACAAAAGGCTGATCGGGCCTTGCCTCAACACCCATTCCCTGAACCATCATGCCACAACTACGGTTCTTCTTGTTAGCCACGACGTGTTGGCAATATGGATTTTGTCTTTTCCTAGTGCTGACAGACGTGCCTGAGTCAACCATGCCGTGACTAGGTAGTCCAGGAGCCATGTTGGGTTGGGATGAACCGCCTGATAACCTTACCTGTAGGTACGTTCCCTTCACTACCTGGTAGGTAAGGCACCTTACCTAAGGTAAGGAGGTAGAACCCAGCCAGGGAGCCAGGTGGAAGTGGTTGCATGCTTTGCCTCAGGTCTGCCTCACCCGCTCACCTCGGTCAGCTGCAATGGTCAGTGCGGCTTTTCGGTGCTTATCGTCACGTGACTCAAGCTGTCACCGATAAGCTCAGAGTCACTGCACGTCGCGACGCGGCGGTGGAGCAGCTGGCGGCACCCGGCATCGCGGGGCCAAACTTTTTTGCTGGCGCCCGCCACATTCCAATTCTCACGATGTGACTCGAGCTTTGCAACGCCTCGAAAACCTCGACGGCAGACATTGTTCGCGCTGCTTACCCGTCCAACACATAATGTTTGCGCGCAGTCGACGGTGACACTCACAATGCAAGACGACGGCTTCGAGGCTCTTCTGGAGCCTTTCTACAATGGAAAGAAGCTCACAGACCCCATCTCGACCAAGGAAGACAAATTCCAGCTTCTGCCCGCCTTCCTCAAGGTGAAGGGTCTCGTCAAGCAGCACATAGATTCGTACAACTTCTTTGTGGAGAACGAAATCAAGGAGATTGTCCGTGCCAACCGCATCGTCCGGAGCGACGTGAACAGCTCCTTCTGGCTTGAGTATGCTGAGCCCCGGACCTCTCCGCCCTACCCTGGACTCAACTGACCTCCTCCCAGGTTCACTGATATCAGAGTTGAACGACCCAGTCGCGTCGACTTCAACGACATCAGAGCTCAGAATGAGGTCACGCCAATGGAGTGTCGCTTGCGCGACATGACCTACGCGGCCCCCATCATGGTCGATATTGCCTACATCCGCGACAAGTCAAAGATTGTACGCAAAAACGTCCCCCTCGGCCGTCTGCCGGTCATGTTGAAGAGCTCCATCTGCAGATTGGGCGGTGCTACCAATGCAGAGATGTCTCGCATGAACGAGTGTCCCCTGGATCCCGGCGGCTACTTCATCATCAACGGAACCGAGAAGGTCATTCTTATCCAGGAGCAGCTCAGCAAGAACCGTGTCATCGTCGAGGCCGACGAGAAAAACAGCATCATCACAGCTTCTGTTACCAGTTCCACCCACGAACGCAAATCCAAGACGTATGTTACGCTTAAGAAGGACCGCATCCTTCTGACAGCCAACATCTTGGTCGAAGGTATCCCCATCGTCATCATCCTGAAGGCCCTGGGAGGTCTCTCGGACTACGAGATCATGCAACTGGTCGCCGGCGACAACGGAAAGTACCAAGATGAATTCCTCGTCCAGTTTGAAGAGGCCACCAAAGTCGGCGTCTACACTCAGCAGCAAGCCCTCGAGTACATTGGCGCGAGAGTAAAGATGGGCAAGAGCAGAGTCCCCTTTGTCGCCCAGGTCCGCCGGAATCACGTCGAGGAAGCGCTCGATGCATTGGCCAACCTCATCATTGCTCACGTCCCTATTGAGGGCTTGGACTTTTACCCCAAGGCGGTCTACGTGGCATTCATGACGCGGCGTGTCCTCATGGCGCAGAGCAATCCCAGCCTCGTCGACGATCGAGATTTCGTCGGAAACAAGCGACTCGAGTTGGCTGGCCAGCTTCTCTCCCTGCTATTCGAGGATTTGTTCAAACAGTTCTGCGTCAACGTCAAAAGCAGCATCGACAAGGTCCTGAAGAAAGACAATCGGGCCGTTCCGCTCGACGCCGTGAACATGATTAGCAATCATGCCAACATGATCGGGCAGGGCATCAATCGGGCGATTCAAACGGGCAACTGGACTGTCAAGCGTTTTAACATGAACCGAGCTGGTGTCACGCACGTGCTCAGTCGTCTCAGTTACATCAGCGCTCTTGGTATGATGACCCGTATCAGCAGTCAGTTCGAAAAGACTCGCAAAGTCAGTGGTCCTCGTGCACTTCAACCCTCCCAATGGGGCATGCTGTGTACGTCCGATACACCAGAAGGTGAGGCCTGTGGTCTGGTCAAGAACTTGGCACTCATGACACATATCACGACCAACGTCGAGGAAGCGCCGGTCAAGCGTTGGGTCTTTACCCTGGATGCCGGCGTCGAACCCATTAGAAATTTCTCGGGTGGCGAGATGCACCGTGAAGGGTCGTACGTCATCCACATCAACGGTACGCCATTCGCCTTGACACGGTATCCGAAGCGGTTCGCTGGCAAGTTCAGGACGATGAGGAGGCGAGGTTGGATCTCCCCGTTCGTCAGCATTCACATCAACAACCACTTCAACGCAGTCCACATCGCAACCGACGAAGGACGCATTTGCCGGCCTTATATCATTGTAAAGAACGGAAAACCCAAGCTGAAAGAGGAGCACCTGCGCCTTCTCCAGCTGGGCAAAGCTACGTTTGACGACTTTCTGACGCATGGCATTGTCGAGTATCTCGACGTCAACGAGGAAAACGACACACTTGTCGCTCTGTACGAGGCCGACGTCACCATGACCACGACACATATGGAGATTGAGCCCTTCACGGTTCTTGGTGCTGTTGCCGGTCTCATTCCTTTCCCCCACCACAACCAGTCCCCTCGAAACACATATCAATGTGCCATGGGTAAACAAGCTATTGGCGCCATCGCGTACAATCAGTTCAACCGTATCGATACGCTTCTCTACACCCTGGTGTACCCCCAGAGGCCGATGGTCATCTCCAAGACAATCCAGCTTGTCAACTACGACAAGCTTCCTGCAGGACAAAACGCAACAGTCATTGTCATGTCTTACTCTGGATACGATATTGAGGATGCCCTGGTGTTGAACAAGGCATCTTGCGATCGTGGTTTTGGACGTTGCCAGGTCTTCAGAAAGTACACGGCCGAGTTGCAGAAGTATCCCAATGGCCGCCGGGAGCGTATCGGAGACCCGGTCAATGACGAGAACGGCAGGACAACGAAGCACGAGGCCCTTGACGACGATGGGCTGGCGATTGTTGGATACAAGGTTAACTCGGGCGAAGTCATGATCAAGAAGGAAACGCCGCTTGACACGGGATCAACGGGTATCGGCATGGATCGTGGACCTAGCGAATTCCGGGACTCGTCAATTTCGTACAGGATAGCAGACCCTGCATACATCGACAAGGTCATGGTGTCTCACACGGAGAGAGAGACGATGGTGGTCAAGGTCCAGACACGGCAGACGAGACGGCCCGAGCTCGGTGACAAGTTCTCGTCTCGTCACGGACAGAAGGGTGTCGTTGGCATCATTGTTGACCAAGAGGACCTGCCATTCTCCGATACGGGCCTGGTTCCTGACATCATCATGAACCCTCACGGTTTCCCGTCCCGAATGACGGTCGGCAAGCTTCTTGAGTGCCTGACTGGCAAGGCTTCCGTTCTGGATGGACGAAAGGACTATGGTTTCGGCGACGCTTTCCGCTCACATCCTTTGGAGCAGATGAGCGCCGCCCTGGTCGATCACGGTTTCTCGTGGGAGGGCAAGGACTACTTCACTTCGGGCATTACCGGAGAGCCGTTGGAGGCCTACATCTTCAACGGGCCCATCTACTACCAGCGTCTGAAGCACATGGTGCAAGACAAGATGCATTCTCGTTCGAGAGGTCCCAGGGCCATTCTCACTCGGCAGCCCACCGAGGGTCGTTCCCGAGACGGTGGTTTGCGTCTGGGAGAGATGGAGCGTGATTGTTTGATTGCGTACGGAGCTTCTCAGCTGCTGTTGGAGCGTCTGATGATCAGCTCCGACGGAACACAACTCGACATTTGCCAGCAGTGTGGTTTGTTCGGTTACAAGGGCTACTGCCACACGTGCAAGAGCACCAGGGAGGTGACACAGATGACAATGCCGTACGCTGCCAAGCTCTTGGTGCAGGAGCTTATCAGTATGAACGTCGGCGTGCGGTTGCAACTCGAGGATGAGTTCCCGCACCCGAGATGAGATGAGCGTGTATAGTACCTAAAGTACATCACCTGAGGGTCATTGGAGTTTTGCCTGCACGGTAGCGTTGGTCCCAAAAATAGATAGCATGAGCAACGGCAATATCACAGGAATATGGTTCGCACAAACTGGTCTCCGGCAAGTGGATACTCGTCCGATTCCACATTCTCGAATCTTCAGAAATGTCGGCTGCCGCCTCCGACCCGATGTCAAGGTGGGGCGCCTTCCGGGCGTGCGGGTCCTTCTCCGCACCCCCGGCTAGCTTAGCCCAGAGGTACCTGAACGACGGGTCAGCGTTTTCCGCAGCTGGGAGCTTGGCCGCCCACCCCTTCGAAAATTGTCTCCGCCTCTTCCACCCCGTGCGGCCTTGCTGAATTCCTGACATCATTCTTTTTTTTCTTCTTCTTCTTTCCTGAACCCTGGGCGTCCACGCAGCATCGCACATTGAATGACTTCAATGCATCAACGTCTCGTTTCATGAAAACCACCGCATAGGACCCATGGCCGCTGTGCGCCTCACCTCGGCTACCCAGGGCGTCCGCGCCGCCGCGGCGTCCCCGCTGACATCGCAGCTCTGGTCCTCCTGCGCAGTCACGAACACGAAGTCCTCCCTCCCGAATGTCCCGACGCATCCCTCCGCCGCCGTGGCAGCCGCAGCTGTAGCAGCGACCGCGACGACATTACCCTCCCCGCCGCCGCCGCCGCCGCCGTCACTCGTCCTCGCCCGCGAGAGGCCGAAGGAGGGCGAGCTCCCGAAGCGATACTTCAACCCCTCAAATACCGTCCTCTCTGAGACGGGAGGGAAGCCCGGCAAGAAGCCAGACGAGAACAAGGCAAACCTGGGCAAGAGTGCGTCCGATCACCATCCCTTCGTCTTCCGCCGTCTCGGAGACTAACACCCCCGATAGCCCTGCGCATCCTCCAAGACCACCTCCCGACCGTCCTCCAATCTCCCCTCCCGCAGGAGATCCTCGCCCCCAATATCTCCCTCCACCTCTTCCCGACGACGCATCCGCACCTTCCGACCGTCTCCGGAAGGGTGGCATACACAGCGGCCCTGTGGAGCGCGCCAATCGCCTGGAACCAGCTGCCGTTGGTCGGCAACGTGCGTCTGTCCATCATCTCGGAGCGCGTGACGAAGCAGCCCCTGCACTTTGCGCCGACGCGAGCGGGGGCCCTGCCGGAGCAGCTCGTCGTGCGGTGGTGCACGCCCGGCAAGCACGGCTCGGCTGCCTCGACGACGAAGACGACGGCCGAGGGGACCGCGGCGGAGAAGGACGCGGGCGACAAGGGCTTCACGGGGCTGTTTGTGTTCCAGTTCGACGCCGAGGGGAGGATACTGAGCCACACCATCGAGACGGTGCAGGAGGGCGGGGACTGGGAGAAAGGCGTCGGCGCCAAGGTCGTCGGGTTGACCGATTGGTTGCTGGGGGGGATGAGGAGGGGAGGGGACAGTCCGAGTCCTGCGTTCGAGGGGCTGGGCAAGAAGGAGTGAGGATCGGTGCCCTCTTTTACGAGCAAGACTGCAATTCAAAGACACGACGGCGCAACAAGGGAAAGGGGCGTTTCGGGAGTTCTGGGCATACCTATTCATCGTCATTAGGCGGGCGGCATCATGACCCACCTCTCCTCTATTCATGTAAACTACTATACAACTCCTCAAAAGAAATTCCACCATGAAACGCCAGACTCCTCGTGATGCAAAAGTCAGGCAATGTACCTATGCAACGCCTACCTCTTCGCTCGCTTGGCCTCATCCTCCTCGGCATGCGACGCCGTCACGTCCGCCAGGTCCCCCTCCCTGACCAGCAAGATCTGCGTGTCCGCCAGGCTGGAGCTCGTGACCGTCGTCCCGAGAATCCACCCGTTCCAGATCTTCTGCATCACGTTGTCGGTGCTGAGCATGAGACACCCCCTCATCCCCTCCTCGTCGCGCGGCGTCACGGCCACCAGCAGCCTCCTCGCGCCGGAGAAGCGGTCGACGACGTGCCACAGGCACCCAAAGATCTGGTCCGACTCCTGCTCCGGGTAGTGCAGCTCCTCGAACGCGCAGGCGACGTGCCGCACGCGCCGCGTGTCCTCCCTCCGCAGGAAGTACACCATCGGGCTGTTGAAGCCGTACTGGTCGTACGCCTCGAGCTCGCCGACGAGGTACAGCGCGTCGAGGCGGAAGTTGAACCACGCCCGCGGCGGGCGCGCGATGGGCGTGTCGCTGAGCAGCGCCGAGATCTTCCACCCGAAGGAGAGCTCGTAGTGCTTCAGGCCCAGGGCGCGGGACTCGCGGCACACGCGGAGGATGACGGGGCACGTCGGGTTGAAGACGGTCGCGGCCGAGGGGCAGGCGGCGGCGGCGGCGGCGGCCGGGGACCGGCGCTCGAACGCGTCGCGACGCGAGGGCAGTCTCGAGTCCCGCTCGAAGCAGCACGCCGTCACGACGCGGGGCGCGATGAGGTGGCCCCAGATCTTGAGGCGGATCTCCGGGGGCAGGTCCGGGAAGCGGTGAAAGTGGGGGGTGGTGGTGAGGGAGGTGGCGCGGGCCGAGTCGAGGCCGTCGTCGAAGAGGGAAAACTCGAGCCAGAACTTTGAGTCGGATATCCGCGCCTTGAGATGGGCCTCCTCGTCGGGCAGCGGGGCCGGGGGATTCTCGATGTCCATTATGAGGTGAGTCGTGGTCGGGGGTTATCGTGCGGCCCGCCCCTGAGATAGCACCGTGGAGAGACGCCCGGGATTTGGAAATTTCCAGATGCAAGGACGGGGAAAACAATATCCAGTGTTATACTGTGAGTTTTTGTTCAGACACCATGGTAAAAATACATCAAACAATGACGTCCCCGGAAATACGGTGACAGGCGGCTTGCGATGGATGAGATGAAGTCCAAGAGGTCCGCGGCCGGAGCTTGCGACAGCCAACAGCCCACTTTCCCTTTCGGGCCAACTTGGCCACCTCGCCTCGGCATTCCGCAGCGAATCACATCGGCAAGAGCTCCTGCGCCTCAATACAATGTGTCCAAGGTGTGGCCAACTGTTCCATCTCGTTTCCTGTTTCTCTCTCCATTTTTGATAAACCAAGAACCAGATTTGTGGCTGGCTGCGTTGCAGGGGTCTTCGTTCGTGTGGCAGACAAGTTCTGGTGACATGCAATGTCTTGGACATGATTTCATGGTTTTTATGTTTTGCCTCCGATGTATAATGTGAATTTACGTGAAAGTCAACTAAATAAAGTCTGGTTTATTCGCCTCATTACAAGGATTTGCCCCCCTGGCTCCCAGTCCCTCATTTTCTATTCTTCTGCCCGCATGAACTGACCGTTGGTATCTCAGCGCCGATACTCGAGTGACCCAAACAAAAGGAATCGTAAAACATGAGAAGCATTACATTCTTCACCGCCAAGCTGCAAACTATAGAGTGGGCTCTCCGCCGGATTGGTGCTGCCGAGTCGTCGTGTTCTTCTCTGAATCACCCTTGCGGAAGAGCTTGAGCAGGTAGACGCCCTCGTAAATCTCGTTTTCCCTTTCGTTCTCGCCCTGGTCGGCCTTGTTGATGTATACATTGCCTAGGAACGAGGCAGTGATTGTGCACTGGGTTCTGCGTTAGCGCTGACACCGGACCATGTAGATTGGTGATGCTCACAATAATCATAAAGGGGCAGATAGCGACGAAAGCCCAGACAACGCCCATCTTGGCGTCGTTCGTGATTGCAGCCTGCTGCGCGTCTGGCAGGTTCTTGAGCGTTGTGAAGTCTCTCAAGGGTGAGTCGTTGCTGATGCCGGATGCGTTGTTGAAGACCGTCGTCATGATGGTCAGGCCGAAGGTTCCACCAAAGGGGTAGGCGACAGCCATGAGCGACACAACGGCAGCGATCCTCTTAGGGAAGTAGCCAATGCCGTGAAGAGGGACTGCATCTCGTCAGTACGTAATGTTGAGGGTGGAATTACCACAACTTACCAGGCATCACGCGCAGACCAGTGCCAACACCGGTGAGAGCCATCATTCCGTAAACAGTAGGGTTATGCTCCGTGTACACAGCCCAGGCAATCAGTCCGATACCAATCATCTCAATAATGGAGCCGATAAAGATCGGAGGGAAGGTCTTCCGGGGCCACGAATTGCACATGAAGGCAGAGATGTAGACACCGACGCCCAAGCCCGGCGTAAAGTACAGCAACTGGACACCGGACTGGTCGGCCGACCAAAGCTTCACCATCGTGAAGTAGATGTTGCAAAAGTAGAGGACCGAGTACATGGCCATGCCGGTTGCGAAGGAGGTGTAGAAAAGGAGGCCAATGTCCCTGTTGCGAGCGATCTCCCAAGGGATCATGGCCTTCTGGAAAGGGAATCGGCGGGCGAGAGCCTTGCCGGGGATCATGTGGTACTCCCAGACAACGAAGAGGATGATAATGACAACTCCGAGGATGAGGGTGACAAGCACGGCTGGGCTGGTCCAGGAGTAGGTAGCACCGGCCCACGAGAGACCAAGGATCAAAAGGCCAAAGCCAAACAGAAAGAGGAACTGGCCGCCGATGTCAAGTGTCTGAAGACGCTTCGCGAAGGTGGTACGGCGACCCGTTTCGGTAGTCTCGTCGAGCTGAGGGAGCGGCTGAGGGCCGAGGAGCTCAGAGCGGAGGATGAAATAGATGAGGAGCATGCTGGCGAACGCGATCGGCAGGTTGATGCCGAAGCACCATCTCCAGTTAGATCTGCTGGTGATGTAGCCTGATATCGTTAGTCGCTGTGGCATGGAGTGCCTGCAGCAAACTTACCTCCCAACACAGGGCCAAGTCCCCATCCCAAAACACCGCCGGCGAAGGAAAAGACCGACCAGGTCTTGGCATTCTCGCGCAACGACACCTTGTCGGCAATGATGATGCGAACAAGAACATTCAGACCAGCACAAGCCAGACCCTGGAAGGCGCGACCAAGCAGGAGGACCGGGTAGGCAGATGTGGGAGCCCCAGTGCAGAGAGCACTGCCGAAGAGCATCAATATCAGGCATGTCTGGATGGATACATGGCGTCCAAAAATATCGGCAATCTGACCCCAGAAGGGTATGAAAGCTGCGGATGTGAGGTTGAAGGCAGCAATGATCCAGTTGAGCTGGCCGGTCTCGTCTGTAGGTCTGTTAGTGTGAATATTTCAAAATGAAAGTCGGGGAAAGAGCATACGAAAGTCAGATGCAATCCACGGCAGTGCGCTGGCAACAATAGTCACGTCCAAAGCCTGGATAACAAAAGGCAGAATGAGGCCGGCGAAAATCCTGACTCGGTATATCAGCTGCGCCCGGTGAGCAGCTTTGCAAGTCGGGCAAGATCCAGTCGATGTATCGAACTCGTGGCCACATGCTGAAGTGCTTGTTCTCCGTTCCGACTTGCCATGGCTGCTTCCGTGGTCGGTAACTTCTTCGGTGGCCGCCCCATTCGTCAAAGTAATTTCAGGTTCAGGCGCAGTCGGCTTTTGGTTTTTCTTGTCCTGGATCGACCGGTAGATCTTCTTGCCCAAGTATATGAACACCATGCTGGCAATGGTCTCTGTACAAGGCCTATAGATGGTGGGAAGGTGTCGTCAAAGACTCGCAGACTTTGAATGCTGTTGTAATCAAGGTCGAGGGGTGGATGAGTATGTATGCGCACTTTCAAGGCTCAGAGGTTATAAGCTTCAACAAAGAGCCGTACCTGAATATGATGGACGATTGCCTTGGGAATGGTTCATTCACCAGTGGCATGGGGGCCTCATATTATATCCGCAAGAAGTATTAGCCCAGGAACAGGACGCAATAGGGCCCCCGTTTGGAGCCTGCAACAGCGGCAGCACTAGAGCGGTGGAACAAGGCCCCGGGCGGGTAAGACGACTCACTTGGTCGAATGCGAAAGAGAACAGAAGGGGAGGCCGACGACGAGGCCTCCCAGGGTAGATTGTCAGCACAATTCTGAGGGTGTGATGGAGATAGACGAGGGCCAGCCCCAAGCCCCGATGAACGCAGAACGGAAGCAGAACACGCAAGAGCACAGCCCTTCGGGCACTAGAGGCTGGCCGTTCATTATCGTGGTCGAGAGCAGTGTGGTGGACTCAAGTGGCTGGTTCGTTTCCGTCGTATACAGGGTACGCATACGGGATACGGTCTAAGGTACGTACCTACGGCCAAAGCTGAACATGGGTGGGACGAGACTTGGAGCTTGGACCAGCGGGTCCAGCCTTACTGGCTGAGCAGCCAGTAGATAAGCGCGATAAGCCGTCGGTCCGCTAGAAACAGAGCCTAAGTCTAAGCGAGTGCGAAACAGTGGAGAAATGTCTTTGGAGCGTCCCTCGTGGTTTCTCCAGGAAACAACTTGACGACTTGTTCAACTTCACCTTCGTCAGTCATGTTGTTGTCTGAACTGGGTCTCACGAACTAATGCCATTGCAGGTGAAACTAACAGCTGACATGCATACAGAGCTCGAAGTGGCTCATTCCAACATGTTGGAGACCACCTCCGCTGCATGTCGTCGAATCAAGCCCTGCATCTTCAGGGTGCCTCGAATGGAATTCCCAAAAGGGAAGTTTCGTCAGCTTTCCCTGCGCCCTTGAACCAAAGTTCTTTCGCACCTTGCGACAATTCTCGGAACTCGGCACGCAGTAAGACTCCGTTATTTTATACAGTTGAGCTTGTATGATTTGTGTCTTTCCTTGAAACCTCTGAAGGACGCGTCACGCACCAAGCAGGCAAAGAGAAGAACGACCCCGGAGACCCATCGTCTCATGGCTACAGCTAATGTTCATCCCAACTGTAACTGTCTCCAAGGTTTAGCGCTTTCCAACAGACTCTTCTTCGAGACTTTTCCTTTCGGGTCCCCGGAGACAACCCACCTAGCTTCTGCGGCACAACGGAAGACGTGACAACGGGCATACCGGAAAGACATGCAGGACCCTTGCCAAGGACGGGTATCCCCTGTCAGTCCAGATGACCTCGCATCGATCGTGGGGCATGGCCTCAGCAACGTGGACACTTACAAGCAGTCGCGAGCTTGCCATGCCCCATGCTTGACTGGACGGGCGCCTCGAATGGCTATCCCTAATTGGGAGCTTAATGGGCTGCGTGCCCACTAGAAAGACCAACTCTCGAAGATAAAGGACCAAGACACAGCCACGGCCTAACTGGCCGCTTGACGAGATGCATGATGGCACTGGTCAACATCACAACATGACAGCAGGTTCCCTAGAGCACTAATGCAGCCCGTCGCAGAGACTTGGTCCGAAATCCAATGAGAGACTGGTATCGCCGCATGTTCCTACGCGGATACGTCCGTAGTTAGTACTCGAAATTGCGGGGGTTTACGACGGTCAAGCTTTTGGGCTGCCTCGCGAGTCGCCTTGGTATTAGATCGACCAATGGGGGAGACATTCGAGAAATGCTTGGCCTGAGATCCGGCACCCTCCGTGGCTCGTCGCTGCCTGCGATATTGCTCCCAAACCGTCGTTGCCTGGTCCTTTTGACCCACCCAGCTTCGATCCTACGACGCACAAGCATGGCGTTGCCGTCTTGCGAATCGGGTGTCGGCACCTTCCTTGTCTTTTGAGGCCTCGTGCTGTTGTCAGGGTCGGATATAACCCATCTTCGGGAGGGACCTGCGTCCATCCGCTTTTCAAGGCACTTTGGTCAACCGATTACGGACATTGAGAATCCGACAGCTCTTCTTGTCACAGATATGATGGGTGGTGCTGTTATCTTGGGGGTATACAAATCCAATCGCCCTATCTGAAAGAATCAAAGCCCAGTGCGGAGAAAAGCCATGAACATCGAGGTTTTGATACTGCCAGTAGAAGCGTGTCTTTACTGTCCGAGCACTTAATCTCTCATCTATTGTTACGCTGCAGCGAAGAGGTCTCTGATGTTTCATGAACCATCGGAATATCTGATTGAGGGTTGTGAGCTTCCTGAACTCTGGCGCATCATTCATTGTTAGCCTACTTGACTAAAAGTAAACCAATGGGTGCCTAAGAATCGATAATGATATAAGAAACTTGGATATTCTTATTCGAGCTTTGGCCCTGACTGTCCATGAATCCCCTCTTACGCTTGTCTTTCCCCATCTGTCTCGTCAGGGTGTTGCGCCATTTGCGTCGCTGAAAATATCGAGTTTCTGCGAAAACGTGTGTGCATCCTGACACACCAGACGCCAATATTTCTGTGTGAGGCACGCTTGTCGGGCCCATGAGACCCTGAAATGCAGAAGGTATATTAATTAGATACAAAAGTGATTCTGCGGTATGAACACTGGCGGAGCAGCGGCGGGATGCGTTACTTGTATCAAACGGTCGATCCCAGTCGGAGTTGTGGGAATCTTTCAGCTATACTTCATTGATCTTCACTATAGTCTCCATCTCAGATAACAAACGGATCAAAATAGGTAGTACGAAGACTTGGTGTTTTATTTTGACCTTTCAACTGGAATCACGGTCTGGTTCTGGATTCATTTACGATGTGGCTTCTCAGAGTTGCGGGCATTATCGCTACTTGATATAATTTTGACCCGGGAGTCCCTTTGTAGAAGCATTAGCTCTCCGCCGTTAACATGACTTTTTGAGTTATTATGAGAACGTAATGGGGGACCATTCGGAAGCACACTGGCGTGGCAGAGCTGCCTGTCGCGAATCGACAACCATGACTGCAGAGATACTTTGCGCCAAAGACCCTAGAATGCCGGATGAATACTTTCCGATTGCATTCGTGATTGCTTCTACGGAGATCTTTGTCGCTCTTCATCAGGAGCAGTCTTGTAAAGTTCTCAGCCTACTTCGCAAATCCGGAGGCAGGATCGTGTGTTTTCCGAGCCTGTTTTACAAACAATGCGGTTGAATACACATGTAAAATCTAGCTTCCATGTGGTATGATGTTTCGTGACTCTCCCCATCCATCGGCAGTTCCGACGAGACAGCTCGAGAGATCACCAGTGGCTGAGTTACATGCTGCAGTGTGTAGCCTGGATCGATGTGCCAGGTGAGAGTGTAGGTATATCTACAACAAGTTCTGAAATCATCAGCCATTTGTGGAATACGTCCTATGAGCCGCAAGAGGTATTTGAACAATGTTGCCAGCCACTTCGGGCCGCGCCGGCTGTGAACTCCGAGAGTGGGGCCGATCGGCACCGGAGGCGGCCCGGGCATGCTGGGCCGTTGGTTGCATAGTGGAACTTGGAATCTACAGCCCGGCAAGATGAGCGCTCGACCCGTTAACTTGGACCAACGTGCGAAGGAAGAATCGGTCTGAGCCAAAGATATTATGAGTCAGTCACTATTGGTAATGCTGCTTATCTGCTTAGGTACATCAAGGTGGTTGTCAAGGCTTACACATCTCCTGGACCGTTCACCAACTCTGTCATTCCCATGAAGATAGTCTCTCTCACACGAAGCTAAAAGCAAGATGCACTCAGATGGCGGGGAAGACACGGGCTGCCGTGTCACCGCCCCCCGCAGGTTCCGCATCCCCGGAAATTTCTCGGGAAGGACAGCTTCGGACACAGCTGCACTGGATTGGCAACGGACCAACCAGACGGACTGCAAATGATTTCATCCAGCGTCAGCTGGCAGCGGGACGTGTCAGCCACTAGGCGCATGTTGGGCGCATGCAGGTGACTTTTCGATCCGTACTGGCGGTTTTCGCTCGCACTGAAAATGGCAGGGCCGTGGGGGGGACTGGGCCGAGCGGTGCCCCAGGCTCCATGGCCCCCATCCGTTTGCGGCCTGCCAGAATCCTTCTCGCCTTATCCACACCTCGATTCTTCCCGCCCCGTCGACCACGTCGTTGTCGTCGTCCTTTGATCCGAACACCCCGAGCGAGGAGGCGCATGGCGATCCACACCGGCAATCAAGGAGGTCGGCAGCACTGTCCTTGGCCCGGGGCTGATGGCTGGCGTCCGGCTGGCTCGGTCCAGGCCGTAGCCATTGCGGTTCCCCGTCCGATCACCTCAGTGTTCGCCCCTCACAAGGGATACCTCGAGTGAGGCATTGCCATACCTGAGGCGGCGAGTGTCGTCGGAAACGTGGAAACCACGCAGAAGAGGAGATGGTCGGTTGTCAAAGTGCGCGACGCCTCCCGACGTCAACCAGCAGCCGCCGACTCGCGATGCTGATAAAAGAGAGTTGTGCTGAGCCAGTTGCGAATGGACGTGTTCTGCAACAGGTCGACATGTTCACAAGGAGCAATTTCGTTCCTACCGCCTTCATCTGAATACCAATCCAGAGCTTTTCTCGTGTCAGCAAAATAGACCCAGCGACGACGGTCAACATCTACAGTCTGGCATATTGCGTGCGACTCGCCCAACTGCCGGCCGCAATCTCCTTCACCATCGTCGATTGTCAAAAACACCCAGTCGACATCTCTTATCTCGTGCCAGCGCATCGCCAAAGCACCGCCCGGCCATCCACACATCACTGTGACTCGGCTCGCGGGGAAGGAGCGCACGAAAAGCCCCCGCATACCAATCAAATCCCAAAACGCCATCAAGTCGACGACCCCCAAGTCTCGAGTCTGGGCAAGACAGACTTCCCGTTGGTCCTGATCGCCGGGGTAGCTTGGCTGGGCACATGTCAGCAATCGGGCATCGACGATAATACCGCAACGACAGCCCGGGGTTCTGCAGGGTTACCGGGCACACTCAGTCTTGGAATCGCCATCGCGGTCGCTGGCCAGGTCCCGCATCTTCGCACGAGGGGAGACTATTCCCGTTTGCAACGCCCCTCCCTCCCTCCACCTTTTCCCCGTCGGCCCCCTGTTCAGCCCGCGACCCTGGCAACTTCTCCAATAAACTCATCCCGCGGGGGAATGATTCACTGCCCACATTCTTCATCTTCCCCTCTTTTCTCTCGAATCTTGCGCGCGTCCTCCACAGAAGCGGCGTGGAACGGTGCTGGCTGAGACTGTCTTCTCCTGCTGTGCTTCACTATCTACACTATCTACTAGGTAGATAACATAGCGCCCGACGATCCGGGACTCTTCGGGTTGCTAAAGGAAGCCTATTCTCGACCGCCCTCCTTGGTGTAGCCCCCGGCCTTTCACGAGCAAGACAAGACAAGCGCGCCCACTCGCTCGGAGTCAGTCAGCCGCCAAGGGCATTTGTTCTTGAGTGTTGCAACTTGCAACCCCCACACCCCCTGTCGTCCTTCTCCTCAGTCGCATCAAGCGCAGCGTGGCCCTCGATCCGTCCGCCCAACCACAGCGGCGCATTGCCACGTTCTCGATATTTCCCCTTCGCCCGAAAGGCTCACACTCCTCGGTCTACGCAGCCCACGGCAGCTGCCTGCCACAAGGTACTGGCATACTGGACCAACTTTACGCACAAGGCACGCACCGGCATCCTTGCCCTGTCCTGCATCGTTTGCGCACCTAGAAGCAGAAAGCCGTCCGTATTCCTTAGCCCGTCGACAACCCCGTGGGGTTCGCAGCCCGAACCGGCCAGCCAAGCCAAATCAGCTGCACCTGCACCTGCCTGCGCCTGCACCTGCACCTGCACCAGCACCAGACGGCGGAGGTGGAGCCTGACGTCGAATTTCCAGAAGCGCCCGTCGCTTGATTGCATCACTGCTCTTGTCGCCTGCCTTACGCGCCATCCGTCTCGCCGTCGCTGCCGCCATCGTCGTCGTCGTCGCCATAGCCGAGCCGACCACCTGCTCCGTTCAGTTCAGTTCAGTTCAGTTCAACTCAACCCGAGTCGCATACCAGCCCGGCCCAGACCTGCCGTCCCTTTTTCAGCTTCCCAGCCGACGCTTTGCGACTCTTCTCGTTCGTGCCTCCCGTGGCCGCACCCAGCAACGCTCGTACCTTACAGTAGCAGCCTTCTAAGCCCTCGACCAGGAAGGCAGACAGGTGAGTGATGGGTGCCTTGCCGACCTGTCCGGCGCCTGCGCCGCGCGCCCTCGTGCCTCTCGCGCTCATATGATGGCTTCACCAGGCTACTAGAGGCTGACTGTTTCCAGCCACTCCGATCCGCCACGTCCATCTGCCTCCAACGAGACCCTCTGCCGTGGTAATCATTTCCGCAATCACCGCCGTCGCCGTCGTCTTCGCCCCGTCTGCTGTCTCCAGCGGCCGCACGCAACCGCTCGTCTGCCCGGTAGGTGGCATTTCTCTTCTTCCCCTGTCCTGATACCGTACCTTTACCCAGAAAGTCTCGGCAGATTACGAAACTGGCCTGCGCCCATATTGCCAGCTCGCGTCGGTCCTGCGGAGCGAGTTTCACAAGCCCCCAAAGGCCAGACCCAGTCCCCCCATCCCATCTAATCCCATCCCATTCCCGTTGCCTCCGCGCCCCTCCCCGTTTTCCTGTCTTCCGTCAGCCCAATCAAGCGCGTGCTTCCGGCCCTGCGGTACAATCCCAAGACGGTTGCACATGTGAAAGGCGCACCCCGAGACGAGACCCCGGGACCCCGGAGGCCCTGCACGCCAGCCCATCCCCGTCTTGTTTGTGGGGGGTTCCACTTGATCCCATCTGTCTATTGCGTTTCTCATCTCATCTGCATCTTGCTTTGCCTGCGCCTTTCTCGCCATGCTAGTGGCTGTCTGCCTGCCCTCTTAGCCGCACCTCTTCGGTCTCTCCTCCGACTTCCCTAGGCCCGTTGATATATTCCCAGTCCCATCCCGCTCTGTAGCCGAGCGACTCCTCCTTTCCCTTCCCCTTTCCACCTCTACCCCCAGTTGCCCAGATGTCCTGTAGCATTGTCTAGTGTAATGCCATCTTACTGCCTGCAAGACTGTCACTACTTCTACCGCACGGCGCTGCGCGGACTGAACGTCAGCACCAACGTCTCGCCTCTCTACGCCTAAAGAGACAACCCCCCGCTAACAAACATGCCCACTCAAGTTCGAATCTTTTCGCGACCTAGGCCCCTCGGCGAGACTCTCGAAAAGTCCGTCAACAACAACTCGGTCCCTCGCTCCATCCCAGACACCACCGATATTTGGAAGCAAATCGAGCCGCCGAAGCCGAGGAAGCCCAACCACGACGCCAGCTCTATGGCAGTGTACAGTGAAAAGTCCGTCGAGGGCGGTGTCACCTTTGCTGGCCAGGAAAAGCTCAAGCAACTGCCCATCCCGGAACTCGAGGCTACCTGTGAGAAGTATCTCACCGCCCTCAAGCCCCTGCAATCCGCGCGGGAACACTCCGAGACCAAGGCTGCCATTCAGGAGTTTCTGAAGAGCGATGGCCCGCAACTACAGGAGAAGCTGAAGGCCTACGCTGCCGACAAGTCTAGCTACATTGAACAATTTTGTAGGTTTTGGTGTCCGTCTCTCCAAGCTCCACTAACCATCTTTCAGGGTATGATTCGTACCTCAACTTTGACAACCCCGTTGTCCTCAATCTCAACCCATTTTTCCTGTTGGAAGATGACCCGACGCCGGCCAGAAACAACCAGGTGACGCGAGCCGCATCGCTCGTGGTGTCGGCACTGGAGTTTGTTCGGGCCGTTCGCAAGGAGGAGTTGCCCCCAGACAACATCAAGGGCCAGCCTCTCTGCATGTACCAGTACTCAAGACTCTTCGGCACCGCGCGTGTGCCCACCGAGAATGGCTGCCAAATCGAGCAGGATCCCGAATCAAGGCACATCATCGTCATGTGCCACGGACAGTTCTACTGGTTCGACGTTCTGGACAGCAACAACGACCTCATCATGAGCGAGAAAGACGTGTCTATCAACCTGCAGACCATCATCGATGACGCTGCGCAGATCCCGATTCAGGACGCAGCCAAGGGGGCGCTCGGTGTGTTGAGCACGGAGAACCGGAAGATCTGGTCGGGACTGAGAGACGTCCTGACCCGAGAGGAGGGATCCAACAACGCCGATTGCCTGGGTATAGTCGACTCAGCACTGTTTGTCCTTTGTCTGGACTACACTGAACCTGTCGATGCCGACGCCCTCTGCGGGAACATGCTCTGCGGTACTAGTCTGGTCGAGAAGGGTGTACAGGTCGGCACTTGCACCAACAGATGGTACGACAAGTTGCAAATCATTGTGTGCAAGAACGGCAGTGCTGGTATCAACTTTGAGCACACTGGCGTAGACGGCCATACTGTCCTGAGATTCGCCAGTGACGTTTACACGGACACGATACTCCGATTCGCGAGGACCATCAACGGCCAGGCCCCGACTCTCTGGGCGTCGACCAGCCCTGACCCGGCCAAGCGCGACCCCGACAGCTTCGGCGAGGTCAACACCACCCCACACAAGCTGGAGTGGGACATGAGCCCCGAGCTCAGCATCGCCGTCCGCTTCGCCGAGTCGAGACTTGCCGACCTCATCGAGCAGAACGAGTTTAGGACCCTGGACTTTAAACACTACGGCAAGAATTTCATGACCTCGATGGGCTTCTCCCCCGACGCTTTCGTGCAGATGGCCTTTCAAGCGGCTTACTACGGTTTGTACGGCCGGGTGGAGTGCACGTACGAACCCGCCATGACCAAGATCTACCTCCATGGTCGAACCGAGGCCATCCGCAGCGTCTCCGAAGAGTCGGTCAACTTCGTGCAGACCTTCTGGGCCGACAACCCGGCGGAGCAAAAGGTCGAGGCGCTCCGCAAGGCGTGCCAACGTCACGTCAACACGACGAGGGAATGCGCAAAGGCGCAGGGCTGCGACCGCCATCTCTATGCTCTCTTCTGCACTTGGCAACGATCCATCGACGAGGAGCTCATGAGCAGTGGCAGCTCCAACGGCTACTCCAGCCCCATCGACGGCTACTCGGAGCGCGACCAGAACTCCGCCGTCGGTAGTCCCGGCCGGGACTCGGTGCTCTCCCTTAACGGCGTCGAAGTGCAGTCCACAGGTCGGGCGCGCGGCGACAGCACCAACTCACGCAACGGTAACGGCCAGGCATCTATGCCCCATCTCTTCGCCGACAGCGGCTGGGACAAGCTCAACAACACCATCATGTCGACGTCCAACTGCGGCAACCCCTCCCTCCGACAGTTCGGCTTCGGCCCGACGTCTGGTGACGGCTTTGGCATTGGCTACATCATCAAGGATGAGGGCATTTCCATCTGTGTGTCGAGCAAGCACCGCCAAACTAAGCGCTTCGTCGACACCTTGGAGAGCTACCTGTTGGAGGTCAGACGGATCCTACGGATTACCTCACGCCGCGGCACTGGCGGCAGACAGACGCGCGCGCGCGAGCTTGACCAACCCCGACCGAAGCCCGTCAAGGGCATCAAGTCCCGCGGCCGTCTCATCACCGCCCACGATGCCATCAAGCCTTCGATCGCGAGGTCGTCAACAGGTACTCAATCGCCGACCGAAGAGAGCGTCACCCTTAGTGAGGATGATGAGCTCGGCGGATGTAAGTCTTTCCTCACGCATCAAATCATCCGGAAGAGTTGCTAATAGCCTCGACAGACGGCTTCTTCGACGCCGGAATGCTCCTGCAAGCCCTCAAGGCCCGCGGGGAGAACTTAGACGTCGGGGAGACGAAGCCCTCGGAACGAGCGGCCGTGCAAGCGCGCCGGAGGGACATTGGCAAGAAGCTGCGGCTGATCGACTATTAATCGGGACACGCCGTCGTCTTTCACACTTGTAGCTGTTGCCCTAAATGGCGGTGGGTGTTGTACGACACACGTTGCGACATGACAGCGTGGACATGGCAGACTGGGTGCGCACGATATGCTGTGGAACATACAAAGTTTGCACGAAATGGGACGTAGAATAGCAAGCCTTCTTTTCTTGGAAATATACCCTCATTTTGGACAAGCCGAGGCACTTGGAGTGAATCAGCCGTGATCTGCCGTGACTACGTTGTGTGGTTTTGACCACTGCATTTGCCACGTTGCCGTGTCACGTCAAGTAAATCTGTGAGGGGAGCATGGTGTCCCGACCTCCGTAGGGAACGTGGACATATTCCTCGACACGGATACACAAGTTTCCCTTTTGTGAATTGTGATTCTTCTATTGAGATTAGATGTCATTACCCAAGTCTAAGTGAAGCCAAGACGCGCCCCTCCCTGGCGGCGTCACGAGGACGTCCAACTCCTTTTTCGCCCAAAAAAACAAAACACGGAAGAACAGTAGTAGAATTTACAAGAAAGATTCAGTCACATCTAACCATCCCTGGGACAGCGTGCGACCAACCGCTTAAGCAAGCTCGTGCATCTGCCCCCTGTGCCCCTCGTTGCTGGCAGGCGCCTCGTGGATCGTGGGCTGCTGCTGGCCAAACTGCTGGTGTTGCTGGTACCCAGGGGGAACGGTCTGCGTGCTGAACCGGTTGTCGGTGGTCTGCGACATGGCGCTGGGGCTCGTCGTGTCCGCGCGGTCGGGCACCATGTTGCCGGCGTTGGAGTAGGCCGGCTGCTGGTAGCCGCCCTGGGGGGGAGGGGTGCCGCCGTAGCTCTGGGGGTAGCCCGCCTGGCTGCCGCCGAACTTGGGATCGTAGAAGGATTGCGTCTGGGTGTTGCCGGCGTACTGGTTCGGGGGAGCTTGCGGGGCCTGTTGGTAGCCGCCCTGGGCCATGGGAGGCTGGTTCGCGGGTGGCTGCTGGCCCTGGGCCGCCGGCTGCTTCTTCTTGCGGAGGATGAGGAAAATCCCGAGGCCGATAAGGGCGATGACTGCGAGACCGCCGACGACGCCTCCCACGATGGCACCGACGGGGGTCGAAGTCTTGTTCCTGTTGTTGTTGCTGCTGTTGTTGTCCCCGTCATTGTCTCCGGCGGCGGCACCAGAAGAAGGCGAAGGGTCGGCTGGGGAGCCGGTGCCGGTGGCCGTGAACCTGCGGGCACTCGACGAGGTCTCGTCCGTCAGGGGGAGAGGGGTCCAGGTGCGTCCCGTCTCGCCGTCGTACGTGGTTGTGGCGGCCTGGGCAGTCGAAATCTCGACGGTGTTACACCAGTAGTCAAAGATACCGCCTGAAAAGGAAACGGTATTGCAGTACGGCGTGGCCGAGTTTGTGCTGGGTGCGGTGTTAGGTCAGAGTCAACTCTGTGGGGACTCTGAGACTTACCACTTCAGGGTGAACTGGTCAACGAGACAGCCGTCGTTGCAGAGGCTCGACGAAGACACTTGTCTCTGGTCGAAACATGTACGACGCGCACCGCACTCTTCTGAGTTGCAGCAGGCGACCCTGCCCGGATTGTTTCGGAGAGAAGTGAAGAAGACGCAGGTAGCGGAAGCGGCACACGTGTAAGCTGCGCCAGCACGACCGGAAATGTAACCGCACGTGTTGTCCGGGGCGACGAGCACAGTCGTGGGTGACGAAGCCTGTCGTCTCCTGAGATCATTGTACGCGGGGGCCTTGGTCGGCTGCGGACTGAACTGGTCGAGAGGCAGGTTGAAGACGGTGGTAGCCTCAGGCACGTTGTAGAGTCTGGCATTGGCCAGGCCCGAAAGGACTGCCAAGCCGACGAGTGGTCGATATGAGTTCACCATGATGGTCAAGCTGTGTTCGAAGTGAATCGGACGGGCGAGCGGCAGTCAATTGCGAGATACGTTGTGGTGACCCGAGAGAGACCAGAGCGAGACAGGATCGAGGAATGAAAGATGGCTCGCAGAGCTGAGAGGCTGGGCGCCATTATAAATTGGGCAGTCCTTGTGTGCTCCCTCTGTCCTGCCCATCATTGTTGTCCCACTCGACATGCTCGAGGCGCCAGAGCCAGGTGCGAACTGTTCTGGTAAAGGCAATGGGGGTGAGCACCGACGGGGACCGGTAATGCTTGGTCGGTGTCGGCAGCGAATCGCGAGCTGCTCCGCCATAGACTAGGGCTCCTTTTGGAAATATGGTCAACAAGCTTGAGTGCTTGGCTTGGGGAACGCAGACTAGTTAGGCACGCAGGGTCCAAACAGGCCAATGGCAGCACAGCCGGTCCCCTTGTGGCTTGCACGAGCTGAAGCGTGAGAGTCGTATTAGTGCATTGAGGAGAGTAAGGGCAGAAAGCCACAGGGTGAATGTTCGAAGGGTGTGTCCGAGACGGCGAGTGGGGTTGACGCGGATACAGAGACAAGGGAAGAGGAAGATCGAGTAATGTATTCAACGTGGGCGGAACTGATGCCATGTTGCGCGAGGAGGCCAAGGCCGAATGAGACAGGCAGCTGCTCGCAGTGCTAACCGAGACATGGATCGTCGATAAGTTGCTGAAGCCTCTGGGAATCTCTTGGAGGAGAAAAGTTGACCGTGGAACTCGTGTCATGCCCTTGCCGGTGTCTCGCTGCCTAACTCATGCCATGGCGGGAACGGCTTCAGCACTTTTGGAGATCTTGAGCTGTGGAGAATGAGGCCATGGCGACGATGACGGTTGGAACGGTGGAGTCCGTCTCTTTCAGTATTTCCTCGCGCAAACCAAACGTGACGATCCGATCCTTCACGGAACCGAGGGCGTCCAAAAGAACAAACCTTGCCGTTGGATGTCGGATTTCCCGTGGTTAGCGTGTGATCGGTGTGTGTCCGGCGTATGAGCCATCAGCCTTGACCCAGCCGGGCTAGAGGACGGGGGCAGAAGCGACACTATCTCTTCTCGGTTCATTTCCAGCCCAGTCTGAAATTAGACGAGATCACCACCGCAAGGCAGATTTCAGCCTCGGGCTTGTGCGTTTCTTTCTAGGTCGGATCGACATGAGAGGCTGTCCCGTCGGCTCATTCGTGACGAACTTCGGTCCTTGACTAACCGGTCTGATTTCCGTCTTCCTCCCAATGGACCTTGAACCGCGAGGTTGGAAAGCAACATGTCTGAAGCTGGGGACATGTCAACCTTCTCGTGGGTTTCGCTTGACATTGAACAAAATTTTGGGCAATGGCAAGGAGTCGACAACAAACGAATCGAATACGGTCGAGGCGCCCATGCCAAGTTGTGGAGGAAGCACCTTGCTTTACCTTAGACTTGCTGACCCGGACAAAGAGATATGCATCTCAGCCAAAATTATGTAATCAACCGGACCCACTCTCTCAAGCTCCCGTCCCGTCCCAAGTCACAGCCAGAGGAACTGGAATTTGTGTTCCAAAAAGCCGACCCCTGTTTGGGTCGTTGGAAAACAACGAATCTGCATGTCCACGGCGGCCGGGTTGCCAGAAATCGACGCGTCTGTTGTTGCAGAGTAGTTGCCGACTAGTCACGACCCTGTGAAGTGGATCACCGACATGCAGCCCTGACCCCGCTATTGCGTCTCTCTTCAGCAACTGCTCCTCGCAACTTGCTTCTGTGTTGAACCCTCCGCTGGGACGCGACTACAAGCCGCTGGTCCTTGATCACCATCCTTCTTCTACACAGACAGTCACCCATCGGCCCGACCTGTACAGGACCACACCGCTTGAGTCAACGGATACCATGCGAAGTTTCTGTCACTTCATGCCACCAAACGCCTGCCACGTGCCATGACCGACCTGCTCCAACTCATGCCTGACTTTCCTGTTGGGCGGTTTGCCGGCCTCGTGCAAACATTGGAACGACATCAGATATCCACCACCGAACTCCTGACTCTGGATGTTATTGACATAGGCAAGCGCACTCAGCTGCCGCTGCTCGATGTCAAAAGGCTCTGTGCGGCTGTGGTCGACGCTCTTCATCGCGACTTCGGCCCCACCCACCGCGGATCGGATGACAGTCCGCCTCTCAAGCGTTCGCTTGCCGACCTCGAAAACCAATGGTCTACTATCAGCACGCTCGACGATGACCTGGATCGGACTTTGGGAGGGGGTGTCCCGATCGGCTATGTGACTGAAATCACGGGAGAAAGTGGCGTTGGAAAGACCCAATTCCTGCTGTCGCTGTTGCTCGCCGTTCAGCTGCCACCGCCGTACGGACTAGGCCGCCCTGCCTTGTATATCACAACAGAGGCTCAACTGTCGACAAGACGGTTATCACAGATGCTGTCAGCAAACCCACGGTTTGCCGATCTTCCGGCAGAGGAGCGGCCGTCCTTTGACTCCATTTCAAGCACCTCCACGCCTGATCTTGAATCCCAGGAGCACATTCTTCAATTTCAAGTTCCCGTTGAGGTGGAGCGACGCAACATCGGACTCATTGTTCTCGACTCAGTTGCCTCCAATTACCGAGCCGAATTCGACCGTGGTGTCATCGGCAATCAGGGGTCCAACATGGGAGCTCGCAGCAACGAGTTGACGCGGCTGGGCGCCTTGCTTAGAGAGCTGGCTCAGAAGTACAAACTGGCTGTCGTTGTGTCCAACCAGGTCGCAGACCGGTTCTCCAGCCCAGTCGCAGTATCCAAGAGACCACCTCCCAGCAGTCAAGTGGGCTTTACCCAGGAGAGCCCACTCGCTTCAAGGAGCAAAAGGCCGGAGGCTTTTTCCCCGTCAGCCGTCGAGCCGACTTCTTCCATGGCCGAGCAGGTCTGCTCTAGTATGCCCGAACCCCCGGGTCTGGACGACTTTGGCCCGCCAGCGCCACCCGCGCTGGCACTAGACCACCAGCAACGATGGTTCACAGGGTGGGGTGACGACCCTCTTGCCGACCATGGTCTCAAGACGCCAAGTCTGGGTCTGGTCTGGTCGACGCAAATAGCATGTCGCATCGCACTTTTCAAGAAGCCGGTCTATGGAGTGCATCGACACGTGGATGATGAAGCCAATGATCGGGGGATGCCAGCACTCAAGAACTGGCGCCGATGGATGAAGGTGGTTTTCGCTCCCCATGCCAAGACGACAGGGCAAGGTCTGGACGGCGCCGTCGAGTTTGCGGTTACCATGGCTGGACTGAAAGCCGTCACTAAGAAGACCGACGACGACTGATCAACGGCTCCTTCTTCTCGAGAGAGTCTATGAGTGGATATTGAAGAGGCCACAAGGTCTCTGTAGCCCTGATTTACAACGATACACGTCGAGTGCCTCACAGTAATTCGAAACGGCGCACAGCCTGCAAGTTTCTGACCATCCGTACAGGCAATCACAGTTAGTCACGACAAAATTGACTCAAGATGTTGGAGATGCGCAAACATATCGCAAGCGCGGTGCAGCAGACGGAGGTGAAGTTGACGATCTGAGGCTCTACACGAACCGCGGAGGATTGGTGGGGTCCTGTCAGACCCAACCATGCATTCTCTATAATTGTGGTATTATGCAGAGACATGCCGCGCGAGGTACCGGCCCTGGGCCAAAGCATCAAACGAGATGGTGTTTGGTCAACCCATAGATTAGAGAGAAACGAAACAAGCTTTCCGAAATGAAAACAATGAACACAGCCGCCCAGGTCCGAAAGAAGGCCTCACGTCACTGTAAGGAGTGCAGCTTCTGGGGGAAGTGTTTCAAAGGAATACGAACGGGGGACATGTCGGCTGTGATATTAAGGACTGCAGGAACGAGGCACGGCCCCAGCAGATGCTTACGTACTGTGGTTGGTTGGATCGTCGTCCGTCCCAAAAGGGTGGAGGCGCAGGGTGCTCAGGGTGCCAACACTGGGCTGGGACGTGGACTGCTTGGACTCTGGCCAGTGGGCTGGATACTTCTGGTGGATAAGGTCAGGCTCGAGCTCTGTCCTGGTCGGTCCAGAACGACTGGGGAGTAACGTGCCGGGTCACGTGCCTTCCAGGCGCTCCGAAGGGTTTCATTCGTCGGGTGACATCTGGCGGAGGCGGGAGTGGGCCCGTTTGCTCCTGCGTGCTGCCGCACTGGACACACACTGGACAACTGGGACACTGGCCACAGGACTCCTGGGGGCACAGGACACTGGGCACCAAGCAGAGAGGCTGGCACACTGCGCTAGAAGCCTTGACGTAGCAGCCTGCCTTACTCCGTCCGACTCCTACCTCACTTGACCTGCTTTGTCGCTTTCAACACCTCATCACGACACCACCGCAAACCATCGCCTCCCACCACCTCGCCAACGCCCATTTATTCGCCCAGCCTGCTTGCAATCGCTGCATCTTCCTGATTCCCACAAGTCTTCGCTCAGCGTCCGCTTATCACAATGAACCCCGAGTAGTACGTTCCGCCCGCCGTCTCTTTTGCGAAGGAGAAAGTTAGGAGTCGCCATAAAGCTGACCTCACATTTCTGCAGAGATCCCTCCATCCGTTCCGATCCTTTTTGCCTCGTCGTCTCCGCCCTGCGAAGAGAAGCGACTGCGACACCACTTTCGTCGACTTTATGCCAGTACTAACGTCGACGCAGGTACGACTACCTCTTCAAGCTCCTCCTCATCGGTGACTCCGGTGTTGGAAAGTCTTGCCTGCTTTTGCGATTCGCCGACGACACCTACACCGAGTCCTACATCTCCACCATCGGTGTCGACTTCGTATGCCCTCCTACCGATCTGCTCCCGCCTGACGGCTTGCTGACGATGCACAATAGAAAATCCGCACGATAGAGCTCGATGGAAAGACGGTGAAGCTGCAGATCGTGAGTTGACCCTCGTTGCCGGTCTATCAAGCCGTTCGGTTCGTGCACAACACTGACACGAGATTTCGTTTCGCAGTGGGATACTGCCGGCCAGGAGCGCTTCCGTACCATCACTTCCTCCTACTACCGCGGTGCCCACGGTATCTGCGTCGTCTACGACGTCACCGACATGGACTCCTTCAACAACGTCAAGCAGTGGCTTCAGGAGATTGACAGATATGCTACGGAGGGCGTCAACAAGCTGCTCGTCGGCAACAAGAGCGATATGTCCGACAAGAAGGTTGTCGAGTACACCGTTGCCAAGGTACGCCACCACCTGCCAGCCACCTGAGCGCGCTGCTGCTTTGGCAAACAATGCCAGCTGTCACCGTTGTTGGCGACACAACTGCTAACCCCCAAACAGGAGTTCGCCGACAGCCTGGGCATCCCCTTCCTCGAGACTTCTGCCAAGAACGCCAGCAACGTCGAGCAGGCTTTCCTGACCATGGCCCGCCAGATCAAGGAGCGCATGGGCAGCACGACCGCAAACAACACGAAACCCAGCGTCCAAGTCGGACCCGGCCACGGCGTCTCTTCGAACTCGGGCGGCGGCTGCTGCTAAACGTGTCGATACCGATTTATTCCAAAGCCCGCTTTCCTTACCTTTGTTCTATGGCATTTACGGATTTTCTCGGCGGAGGGGAAACAGCTAGGCAGTTGGGCGAGGGAGGAATACACAACCTATGATGGTGTTGGGAATCGGATTCGGCTCGGACGAGGCTGTGTCGTTCGCTTTTGCTCTCCTTCCCCGCCGCTGCTTTCATACTTCTTCTACGCATAGATGAGTGTTGATTTGGATTGCTCCAGCTCCTACTTCACGCTGCACACGCACTCGACAGAAAGATACCTCTGTAATGGGACCACGACGTTGCTTATGGCATAAGACAGAACACCCCCAGATGCTCGCGCATCTAACGGATCGCTGTGGGGACGCTATCAGAGGATACACCTGGGGATGCTACGGGGCCGGATAGGAGCATGGAGGGCTACGAGGCTGTCTCTGCGTGTGTATGTGTATGCTGTGTTTTGGGCTGGCGTACCGTGTACTTTGCAACCGAACATTGCCGGCGGCGGGGGGAAGAGCACATGGTCACCGATGCGGACGGTCCATTGGGGAGGATGGGTATGACGGGGAGACCTGTCGTTCTCGTTCTTCACTTCTAGGTGTTTCTCCTCGTTTGCCATGTTTTCTTTGGCGGCTGCTGCTTTCTCTGGTAGATAGGTCGAAGTAATGGGCAAGTGACGTTTTCCTTTTCTTAAGCCGAGGTCCCTGTCTCACTTTGGATCTCCCGTGCCGCGCCGTGGCGCATCGTGAAGATTCGGAAGCCACGTCAAAGTAGCAAGTTCGCCGTTGACGATTACACTGTCAACATCCCATGTTCGAAATGCCTGGGATGGGCTGTGCCTCCCAACCAACGATGTGCTGCCGGGCTCGGGGCGTTCGGATATCCCGGCGGTCATCGGGCGCGGCCTCACGTGGGGTTGGGCGCCCGCCGCCCGCGGCATTCCAGAGTCCGGGGCACATGACCCCGCGTCACATGCGTCACCTGCGCCGCTCGATCCACTCCGATAAGCCCGACGACGTCTTGCTCGGGCTGATACGAGGGACACTATTTGAACGGCACTGTTAGTGTTCGGGCTTATCAGCAGCAGGATCTTGGAAGGATTTCTAAATGATTTGACGACTGTACGGTCACTAGATGGCTTATTCTGATGACACTCTCGACAAGTCTCGGCGACAAGATTCACGATGTACTTGACTGAGCTGGACAGGTTACCCTGGCAACGAGGCAGCCAACAACGACGACACTGGAGAACAAATGGCATATAGGTCGACCGTTAGTTGTTTACTTACGTTGTCGACAGTAACAGAAAGCCGTGTTTTCGGTGGCAGGAAGTACAGAGGAAGGAAGCGCCTCACCTGCAACGAGGTGGTGAGAGAGGCATCCGACATCACCAAGGACAGTCACAGCCTAATGTAGGTACTTTACACCAGTATACAAGGGGAGGGAGCAGACAAGGCAGCCGCGAGCGCGAGCCGCCTCACCTCCCAGCACCCACGTGCCTGCCTGCCTGCCTGCCTGCCACCGCCAGAGAAGGAAAGCGCGCGCTCGTGCGCGTGCCTACCTTCTTGGGCAAAACAACTTCCCAAGGTCAGCAACAATGAGCAGCTCCTGAAGTGAACATGGTCTAGGGGTGGATTGCGATAGAATGCCTGGGTTCGGCAAAGCTCGATGGTTCGAGACTGGTGACCTTACATAACTCCACTGGAAGGTCATGTTTTTTTTTCCCCTATCCTTTTCGTCCTCCTGTTTTACGGTTTTGGTTGGCTGTTGTTTAATATATATTTTGGTCATCCTTCTGCGGTGCTCACTTGAGATGGTTTTGCGGGATGCGATGTACATTGGAGTGTTTTCCTTCGTGGGTTGTCCTCGACGCTCCAGAGACGGGTTTGCTGCGGGTATCCCAGAAGCTACGCCTGGTGGGAGATTCCGCGTGCAGTGCCTGTTGTGGGTGCCAGCATGGCGAAGATGAGGATCCAGTGACAAGCATATATCAACATGCGAGCAAGCGTTGTCTGACACTTTTCCTTGCCATTGGCCTCGCTCCCGGGGCAAAGCCAGCAGATAATATCTAGCTCAACAGGTCGATGATTACGTTTTTGATCTCTGCCGCTGGGCGGAGTCTGTTGCGTCAAACATCTGCCTATATCCAGCGAGCACCGTTGTTTTCCTGTGACGGCCAATTCTTGATACCCCCGTATTTCACACGCAGAAAAAGAAGCCAAGAAAGACACCACACGATGAATTCTGGAGGATTGTCGACAACTCCTTCACACCCTCGAACCGCTGCCCGCAGCTGCAAAGTAGTCGCATCAAGAATCGAGGGGTTTTTCTACTAGATGAGGGTGAAACCCCGTATTTTCCCTGTCCTGGCGCTACCTTTAGTATCTTACAATTTTCTATCTTCTTTTGCGTGCCCATGTGATCATTTGTCGTATTTTTAAGTACAAGACGAGCACAGATACGTCGAAAAATGAGGGAATTCCCTCTGACTCAAACTGTGCCGTCTATTTGTTCGAAAATATTTGCCTTTCTTTTCGGATGGGAACGATCTTAGAGCAGGCCTAACTCTACCACCCGAAGACCCCGAAGACGCGCACAGGGTTACCATGTGCCTAGCACAACAAACAAGGACCAAATATGTTTCGAATGTCATTTTATTTTCTGTATCTCTGGGATATCCCTGGGTATTATTCGTAAACGAATCAGCAAGATCGCGCGAAAGGCGCGACTCTGAAAGCTAACGAGAGCAAGAAAAGATCCTCAGCCTCGAACCGAGAAGCAAGTTTTCCACTGCCCGAGCGCATGGCCTTCCCCATCGCACACCACCACTCCGTAAAAACCACGGCAAAGGAAATTGTCATAACGCTCATGAAATAAAAAGGCTCAGAACAAAGTGTGATGCCAGCCCACATGCTAGCCCAATGCAATACATACAGTAGCGCATCAAAAAAGATTAAGCCAAGCCGAGAAACTTCAACGCCTTGCGGCTGTTCCCCTTGCGCGCCTGGGACTTCTTCAAGAACATGGGCATCAGACGTCTTTCCTCGAGGTCTAGATCGCTCTCGTAGTCCACATCGACGGTCAAGACGGATGCACCATCGCCCAATATCTTCTTGTCTCCTCGCCTGGACCTGACTTGCCGGCTTTTGACAGTTTCTGCTATGGAAGAGGGCCTGCCCGACGTCTTGATCGAGGCCGACCTGTTCCCAGTTCTCCTGCTGCTGGAACAAGGCGGAGACATCGGTGGGCTGATAGGAGGGAGGGCTGATTGCGAAAAGGGCGAAAAGTTGCCCGATCTCCGCTTGTCGCCAGATACCAAGCTGTCTTCTGGCAGGTAGAATTTTGAAATGCTGATTAGAATCTTCCAGACTGTTGACATGAACGTCGCAATCTCCGCATCCGTCGCCTTCGACGTCAGGAGGAAGTTGGCCTTTGAGACTGCTACGCCATCAGGCGAGGACGAAGAAGTGGCAGCTGTGGACCCTTTAGACTGGAGAGATCCAGAGCTCGAAGCCATATCGCTTCTGTTGGAGATACGTCCAACAGAGCCACCTCGCACATGGGTGAATGGAAGTGGCTCCTTCGCGTCGGCATCGATGACTTGGGCAACCTTCATCAAGTCGACACCAACAAGTTTCTGAAGCGCCAGAATGGTGGCCAAGTGATCAGGGGGGTAGTCAAGGAGAAGGAAGCGGACTTCAGAGTGAGCCGCAAAGTATGTCTCAAGGTGAGGGATGATGAGGGTTGCCAGGAGGTAGGAATTCGTGAAGGGGTTGTCGTGGGTCTGATTGGCCAGGGGCTGCGCGGTGAACGACTGCATGGCGTTTGCAATCAAGTACCTAAGATTCAATTAGTGGGCGCAATGTCAGGAGATCATCACGCACTCACCTAAAGTCGAGCCTTCCGGTGCGGGAGACCCCCGTGGACTTGGTTCCTAGCTTTTCGAGTTGGCAGGTTATCGAAGAGAGAAACGTCTTCTTGACCCCCTTTTGCGAGCCGATGGCCAAAATCTGATCGATCCTGCGATTGTCCTTTCTCGGACTGCCGCCGGGCTCTACGTCGCGGAAGATGGGCTTCCACAATCCATCCATCTCAGGAAGCAGAGGGAAGTTGAACTGAGAGAAACCTCGTGCCTTCGGAGGGAAGTAGATGTTAAGCACGGACCGAAGGGAGTTCTGCATCGCGACGGCTGTTTGGCAGTGGACGGTATTGAAGTCATGGAACTTATCCTCTGGCTCCGAAAGCGTCGGGGGAGGCGTATGCGCGGGGGTCGGCAGTGTGGAAGCCGACACAGTCTGGGACACGGGATGGAGTTGCTTCGAGCTGTAAGCCGGACCTTGATAGGAAAAGGGATCATATTCATCCTCATGAATAGTCCTCGCAGGGGTGAGCTGGCTCACTTGAGATTCTTCGGCCTGCCATGTCGGTGTTTGAGGGGCCGATGCATCCCCATCCGCAACAGAAGTGCTGGAAGAGGGCAAAGACACAGGGTAGGTGCCCTCTTTGAAGGCTCGGATCATGTACTCCAGGATCGGATCGGGGCTATCATCTTTGAAGTGAATGACAAGATCCTCCGAGAACGGGAGTACGGGTTGGAAAGACGTGTTCTTGATCGCGACGTCCTCAGCATCAGTGCCTCTGTCGACATAGATTGGCTTCTCCTGGTAAGGCTCCTTAAGCGCCTTCGGACTTGGTGGCGGCGGCGGCAAGGTCTTGTTCAGTCGAACCGGCCTCACGTATACAGTCCTTGGGGCCCCCATGTGTTTTGCCTTGTTCTCCCGCCGCTCGGCGTCTTCGATTAGCTCAACGACCGAAGATCGACGACGACCACCAGTCTTTTTCTCGCCAGTAGCCTTCTCCTTTGGTTTCAACCGCATCAGCGTGTCTCGATAACGCGAGTTGCTCCGGTGAAGGTGGTCCACAGACTGGGATCGCGGGAGAGACCTGGCTGATGCTGAAGACTTCATTCGCACAATTGATGCTTGTTCGATGATGATGGGCTCTGTTGAGCGAATGCTAAAAACATCAGACCGGGGCGATGCCACATCCAGCAGGACAGACGGGTTAGCCGAGGGCGAGAAGGCGTGCTCTGGCTCGTACGTTTCTCCGATGCAGCTTGGGGAACGAGGGGGAGGAGGTGGCACCGTTTTATTATCGAAGTTGAAGTCGAGAGCAGCGAACCTCTCGAGTTCGTCAAAGTTGGTGATGGCTAGACGCGGTGTTGGCTCAGACATTTTGGGTACTTCTGTGGCGTGCTCTTCAACGTCGGCACTCTCGTCGCTAGGTTGTTCACCAAAGACGTAGAATGGGGCCGTGTCGCCGAATCTGTCGGCGAAGCTGTACAGCGGCAGACTCATGCTTCGAGGGCGGCCAGAGGAGATGGTGAGGTCGATGTCGCTACAGGGCTGCAGGTTCTCGGTTTCCCGGTCGAGAGCGTCAGCTGCCCGCATGGCTCGCGTGATAGGATCCTCGGCGATATCTTCCGTTGTGTCCAGGAAAGAGCCTCGCGAGACAGCAGGGTGTTCATCCAGGCTGGCGACGCCTCCCTTGACAATTTCGTTAAAGATTGCCTCGGCCTTGGTGATGTCGCCGTCTGTCTCGTTCCGGGATATGGCCCTGATGCAGACGGTCTGCGCACTCGGGGTGCCTCCGTTCATGAAAACCAGTCTCTTGCGCTTGGGCGTGGATTCCTTGAGAAAAGCAAGAGCAGCCTCTCTCCTTTTGGCGACGGCATTGTGGACTCTCTTGACGAACTTGCGGGCTTCGAATGGTTGGTCAGGATCCTCGGGCTCGAGAAATTCCTTGACGCTCGGAAGAATGGCTATTTGTGAAGACGTGGGCAGCAGACGCAGCTGGGTTGAAACGAGGTCGACAGGGCCCTCGAAGGCCACAAGGCCGCCGTGATACTCGGCAGGCTCGGCCATTGGGGGATTTTTGAGGCGGTGCTTGGGAAACGAGTGGAATCGGCGGAAGGTGGTGATTAGAAATTAAACGTGTGAGTTGGAAAGTGGACCGGCAGTGAATCGAAGACCAGAAGGCAGACAGACAATTGGCTGGTTGATGGCGAAGTGAAAAGTGGTTGAATGGAAAGAGGAAGGTGCGGTGATGTGCAACCAGTTGCAGGATCTCGCACTTGAGCGTTACTCGGCGGTAGCTGCAGTGGTAGCTCCAACGGGGAGAAGGTGGCCTCGAAGAATGGAGAAGCTCAACGGTCATCTAATCTGAAGAAAGGAAGACGAGGAGCAGGATATGGGGGAAAAGGATGGGAGACGCTGTGAGAAACGGACACCGGTACAAGCCCGAAAGAAGTGGTGGCTTGATCTACCGAGTGGATGTTCCTGATTTAGGGGACACAAGGAAAGGATTAAACAAATAGCGCGCGTTTCCGAGCTGCGCCCCAAGCCGCTAGATTGGCAACGACGAGGCGGCTGCCGGGAGGAGCGAGGCGATGATGGAGAGAGCGAGACCAGGTGTCTGGGACCGGTTGAGCTGTTTGCTGGGGGATCTGTAGTGGCGCGTGTTCTCGTTGTTCTTGCGCGAGACAAGGCAAAGCTGGATGCGGATGCGTTCGTGTTGGACCGGGGCAGCGGCTGGCGGCAGGCGACGCGCGAGGGTGTCTACCTAGGCTAAGGCAGTCTTGGCTGCTGGCAACACCTCATTGAACGGCGTCCTTGCTTGGATAGAATACGGAAGTCGCAGGCCTGGGGCATTTCCAAATTGTACGTGAGGCTCCGGGTGCTGGGCGTCGAGATGGACCGAGTTGGGCAGGCACGGCGCAAGTGGTGAAGCGCACTCAATAAAAGGATTCGACATGAGACGGCGTGGTGAGCGCGAGATATCGCACTTTGCCCGCATTGGGCCTTAGTCAACGACTACTGGGACACCACGACACCAAAGTAAATATGCGTTCACGGCGTAGGTGGATAGCCCAAGGGCTAAGGCAAGAAGCGCACAGTACTTGGCAAGATGCTGCTCTGTGAGGAAGGCAGGTAAGCTGGTAGCTTTCGGAAACAGTCGAGGCTCCGCTGGCTGACTGGTGCCAGGGCCAGGGTGTTTGGACGAAAGCTTCGCGCTAACACGTCGAGATGGGATAGACGGGACAGTTCCACGGCGCCTTCTCCTGGTCGTTACGCATGGCTTGGGGCTAAGGCGAGAGCACGAATCTCTGATTCGGTGCCGGTGTCTCGCAGGAACCAGTCCGTCGGCTTGCCAGCGCCGGGGAACAATGGCACGCCTGTTTGGCAGTTGTGCAAGCCGCCGTCACTTGCATCATGATCGTCCTTTGCCTTGTCGCCGTTTGACGTCTCTGTCTTGGTTTGCCGCGTCGTGGGGGCACCGACGACGGCGAGCCGAAGGGCCACAAATGATGTCGCACGGGAGCCACACCGACTACATGTACACTGCAGAAATCCAGCAGGGGCCACACGCCTGGGGACGAGTTCGGGCGTTGGACAAACAGAGTTGACCAAACGGAAAGGATTTGGTTTGAGATGGAGTCTCCGAAGGGAAACGAAATGCCACAAGTCGCGTCCCGTAAGATTGCCAGATCACAGGGCAGCCCGTGCTGCAGCAGAAGCGGAGGGCGAGAACAGGGAAGGCCCTGCAGCGGCACTGCGGCACTGGGAGGCGGTTCCAGGATGTGCCCCTTCCAATGCGGGCGGTTTTGGAGGGAACGACGGGACGTGGAGAGGAAGGGGAGGGCGGCAGGAACACAGCACACTGCACAGGACAAGGTGGGTCCAGAGGCGTAGACCCACCTCACCTCGCGGCAGGGGCCCCACGTCAGGGTTCAGGGTTCAGGGGCGGGATGGCGGGCTGGATGTGGAAGGGGTGGACTCGAACTGGACCTTGTTGGCAGATCGGCCACAAGCTGCTAGAAGTCGGAATGAAACATCCAATCGGCTGCCGAGGATCGTCCCTCGCTGTTTGCTCGCTGCTGCCTCTGCTGACTGGTCCACGAGCGCCTTCCCTTTCCTTCACGTCCCGTCAGTTCTCTCCTTCCTTCCAGACCGGAACGAACAACACAACACACGTGCAGGGCACAGGGCAGGCTGGTTCAGGCTGCTTAAGCTGCTCAAGTTGTTCCTTGCATGGCAAGGGCTGCTGGAGATCTCCTCCTCCCGCCGTGATTTCCCTCCCCCCCTTGGCAGCACCACGACCAAGCTTTGACATTTGCAAACAGCCGCTGTTCGAACTGCCACCGCCAGGAAAGAGGGCAAAATTGCACCCTTTGGGCGGCACAAATTTCGCACGAGTTTCATCTCGAAGCCCTTTCCTCGTCTACCTTACGCCGCGAGACCGAGGCCCGGTGCGAGGGGTGTGGACGGATCCCCGAGATGCGCCGCCAATCCAACTCTATCTCGAATCATTTGGCTCTAGCCAGAACTCTGCGTCCTGCCATCCAGTCAGCACACCCACCATCTTGCCGCCAACGCAACCGGCCCAAGCCTTTGCCCGTATTCTCGCTTTCTTACCCGGCTTGCCGCGTCTCTGCGCGAGGAAATGCGACGGAAATTACCCATCCATGCCAACTTCTGTGCTCAGACCAGACAAGCGCTATTGGAAGCGCACCGTCGAGTCTTTCGCTGCCAGGGGTGCAGGCATTGCGCTACACCACTGCCCAGACTCGTGAACCTACGGTCAATCATGCTTGTCATGGATCGATCGTGCCCGGAGAGCATATCTCGCACTTTTTTGCCTTGCTGCTAGTTCGTGGAAGCAGAGAAAATATAGCTCGGACGCTGTCTGACGTTACATAGCACGACAGTCTATCAGGCAGATCAGCCGTCTTCACCCTGCATCTGGAGCTTCGTCAACCCACCTGGCTCGCGTGTAAGCCTGCACCTAATTGGGCGAACGCGCTCGTCTCTTGCCTCCCCTCTGGATGTCAGCCAGTTACACGTCCTCGCGCCATCTCGTACATTTCTTTTCCTGGGCCATCTGTGCTGCTCGCAATGGCAAAAGATCTACATTTCTTTATTAGCGTCTCTCCACCATCCCAACTGGCTGGTCGATCGATCTTCGATAATCCACCAGCCGGCGCCTTTGGGAATTGCCCCGTGCTTTGGGATCGCCGACCAGGACGTTGCTTGAAGCCTCCTCCAGTCACCATCTTGCGGATCCCACACACATCTCATTGACCCAGCTCTTTGAGTCAGTTCCCGCAGCAACATGATTTCGTCACCCAAGAGGGCGGTGAAGGGCTTGAAACGGACTAAAGCCGTCTTTGTTGTACGGCAGACTGAATCGTCGAGATGGAGGCCTTGGTTACACCGTTACTTCGATCCGGACCACGCGAGATGCCTAACTAGTCTCTTTGTTTCCCCACCACGTTTTCCTCTGCAGCGGTTTGCGTCTCCCTGCATCATTTGTTCTTTGTGCCGCCAGTTCTGCAGGAAAAATGTCCGGCGCCTCCCCCAACTACACTACCTAGGACACACAAACGCATGTCGTGTATGCAGACCCTCACCGCCGCCACCCGTCACAAGTCAGCTGCTGCCAGATCACCAGAGTGCCTCGGTCTGCTCCAGAAGCTTCTGCAAAAACTACAATAGCACGCACGCCATGTCTATTCTCAACGGGCCAGCAGTTTGCAAAACCCAGCCACGGTGTTGATTGAAGGACCCGGGGCGTCGCATCCCCTACCAGAAGGATAGTCTAGACTCCCTGCTCGCCTGTGCCGTCTGCTAGCCGCGAGTGGGAGCGGCAACTGCGCTTCAACGTCTGTGGTTTATATCATGGTTTGGCCGAGACCCATCAACTGAAGTTTAACAAGCTTCGCCCTTCAACTGAGACGTCTGTTCACGCTGTCAGAGCTGTCCAATTTAGTCTCGCAGGGTCGCCTCTGTTGCACGGAAGCGACTTGTGATCTCTGCCCCTATTTGGTGCCTCAGAGCGCATGCCTAGTGGAATCAACTGCAGCATCCCGAGTATCGTCTGGGATGTCCTGGCAAGAATGTTCAGCCGGTTGTTGCTCTGCAAGGATTTTGTGAAGTGTCGCCATTCTGAGCTAGCCACCAAACATCGCTAGCTCGGAGACCACGGCTGCTCGCACGATCAGGTCGAACCATTTACGCCACTCATTTCTGCTTAATGAGGAATTTCAACTCATCCAACCTCTCGGACAGCCACGCTGATCCGAGTGGCACATCCTACCCTAGGAGGTTTCAATCACTGCCGAAGGCCGGTGCCAGTGTGAGGCCGAAATCTTTCTTGAACAGGAAATGGCCATGAGACATGTGCGAAATCGGTCAGATCCTGGCTGATATCAACCCTCTTTTCTGGGGACCGACCCCGGAGTGACAGCGGAAACCATTGGGACTGTATCAGTGTCAGGGACGCCATCTGGAGATTGTCCCAGTTGAGCCAGTCCATAGTGCGTCGGGAGGCTTCGCCTGTCACCATCGTGGTTACCCTGCTGCTTCAGACGCAGAAATCCGGTGCGTGTTGGGAAAGCAACATTTGCATGGTCTTGGTACATAACAACGGTCTCAGTCCTGGCTGTGTGTCAGCGACGAGGACGGGTATTCGTCACATGACCTTGACAACATGCTGGTTTTCTTCGCCGTGACTCTTGACTCTTTACGGCTGCAGTCCAGACAGTGTTCTGTCGGTCCACGCAGACACCGATGCTTCTTGTCCCGAGACATGTTGGCTGGCGCGGCATCGGTGTCTTACAGCCAGTCTCGCTTCCGCATTCGTATCTGCGTCACTGAAGTCAAGAATCCCACGACCAACTGCTAAACACACGGAATGGCCGAGAACCACGGAAACCCGGGTGCCAAGATTACGTTTGAAATCAGCGACGACAACTGGCTAGTCATCCTCCATCAATGCCGCCAGTTCTGCCTCCTCCTCCGCCGTCATCAAACTTTCCTTCGGCTCCTCTTCCTTCTTGCCATCTGCTGCAGCACGAATCTCCTCCACCACGCCGTCCAGCCCTTTCCTGTCGAGCGGCCATGTCCGCAGCGTGCAGTCGATACCGACACTACACAACACATCAGACCTCCCCGCCGGGTCTCGCAGGACGACAAGGTCGGTGATCTCGTCAAAGTGAGCGTCGATGACGGCATAAACCTGGCCAGACGTCCGGTCCCAGACCTTGATGACCTGGCTGATTCCCCCCGTGATGACCCAGTCGTCGGTGAGGGCGATGGCGCGCACGAAGTCGCCGTGTTCAAAGACGTCCTCCGCCGTGAAGCTTTTCTCTCTCAACAGACACTTGGCCGTGCCGTCGGCGCTCGCGGACCAGAGGTCCACCTCCTCGCCCGTGACGTCGAAGGCCACCTTGTAGACGCTCGTCTCGTGCTCCTGGATTGTGAGTCTCTCCTCGCCGGGCGCCGACTTGGGTGCCTCCGTCGGGAGTTGTGAAGCCCCTGCCAGCGTGATCTTCCATCGACGAATGTACGGATCGCTGCTCGCGCTGACGAGGACAATCTCCTCCGCGGTGCTGAGCACGGGGTCCACGGCGAGAGACTGCAGCGACATCATGGTCGCAGCGGACGCCGCGTCCTGCAGAGTGTGCAGCTTGCGGCCCGTCTCGACGTCCCAGACGATGATCTTCTTGTCGGCGCCGCCGCTGATGAGAACGTGCTTGTCGCCCAGCTTGCCGCACACGACGGCCTTGACGAAGTCCGAGTGCCCGTCGTACCTGCGCCCCGGCTTGCGTGTGGCGACGTCCCACGACCAGACCGTCTTGTCCCAGCTTCCGGCGAAGAGGGTCCCGTTGCCCGCGCCGCCGATTGCGAGGCATGTCACGGGGACGGAGGGGCCGGTGTACTTTGCCGTGACGGTCCGTGTCTGCCCCGGTTAGTCCCAGTGACCTGCGAGGCGAGTGATGGAATAGCTCTCCTACCTCGGTATCCACACGAGAAACTCTTCCGCCCGACTCCGCCGTGTACACGGAGGTGTGTGACTTCTTGGGATCCGGGATGACGGCCAAGACCTTGGAGGGCATGCGGAGGGGGTTGCCAAAGGCGTTTTCCTCCTTCTTGGCGCGCTGCTGGCGCTTGGCCTGCTGGACGCTATGCTTTAGTCAGCGGGTTTGGCATCGTGGACCGACTTTCACGGGGTCGTCACTCACTCCGTCTCAAAGAAGTGCTCCTGGTTTGAGGACTCCATTGTGATATCTCGGTTGATATGTGTCTGGTATTTCTCAAGCCGGCCCAAAATGTGGCAGAAATAAGTCCTCAAGTATCCCAGACAACGGAGAGCCAAAATATGTCAAAGGGTTCGAAAACCGGTGCCTAGTGTAGAGTTCAGACCGCGATTTCACTCACCAATTGTATTTCTCATCAATTCTGATGCCTGCGATGTATTTCTGTGGATGTCCAGATAGAGTGGCCAGCTGGTGACAGATGTTCAGCCAAAATCGGGGTCCAGTACGTACCTGGTGGGGTCACCCCCGGCTTGCGCCTGTCAAAGTGTTTAATTGAATTCGCGACGCGTCCGAACGCGTCTTCCAAATGCTCTGTCCCACCATCACCGCCAAACCGACACTTTGCACACTAACGCTTTTGACGACATCACGACCCAATTCTCCCACGGCATACACGAAATCAAGACCGATACTCGCCGGAACACACGAATGACCATACACTAAAGAAAAAAAAATGTCTTCCTCCCTCGCCCCGAAACCGCGGCCGCGGCCGGCGCACACGACGGGCACAACCCGCCTCGCCTACACGCCCTCGGGCGCCCGCCTCGTCACTGTCGGCTCCAACAACACGATCCGCCTCTACCGCACGCACCACGACGGCGAGCCCTACAACATCGACGACTGCCCCGAGCAGAACTGCGCCGTGGCGGCCGGCGGCGCCTCGGACGACTTCTTCGTCGTCGGCTCCGAGGACGGCACCGTCAGCGTGTACTCGGTCGAGAACACCTCCTTCGAGCGCTTCATCACCCGCACCTCCCTCCCCGTCCGCGACCTCGCGCTGTCCCCCGACGCCAAGTGGTGCGCCGTCGCCAGCGACGAGCTGACGGTCAAGGTCGTCGACACGCAGGACAACTCGCGCGTCCGCACGCTCAAGGAACACGGCCGCCCGACCAAGCACCTCGCCTTCGACCCCAAGGGCGGCCTGCTGGCGCTGGCCTGCACGGACGGCGTCATCTATGTCTACTCCATGACGGCCGACCAGCCGGAGCTGATTCGCAAGGTGGACGGGGTGATTGGGCAGCTGGAGTCGGACGCCGAGTCATCGGCCAAGATTGCGTGGCACCCCGACGGGAGGGCGTTCGCCGTGCCGACGCCGATGCACGACGTGCAGGTCGTCTCCAAGAACGACTGGGAGAAGCAGCGGACGTTTGCGAACGGGCATCTGGGGGACATCACAGCGCTGGCGTGGTCGCCCAACGGCGCGATGCTCGCGACCGCGGGCAAGGACGGCAAGCTCCTGATCTGGGAGACCAAGACGCAGAGCGTGGTTCAAAAGTTCGACTACAGCAACGTGATCGACATTGCGTGGCACCCCAAGGATAACCTGCTGTCGTTCACGACGTCCGACGGCGAGGTCTACATCTACCCGAACCTCATCTCGGAGCAGTTCGCCAGCTTCCTGAGCCTCCCCCGCCAGCCGGCGCCGTTTATCCACGACCCCCTGGCTGAGATCTCCAACAACGCCAGGAGGCCAGAGGCGAACGGCGCCAAGGCGGGGATCCCCTCGCGGCCGCGGCGTGACTCGCTGGGCAGTCTGGACTCGTTCCTCAACGGGGCGGACGGCTACGATGACGGGGACGACTTCGTGGTTGACGACGATGGCGCGGGCTATGCCTCGGGGAGGAAACGTGCTCACGACGGGGACGGGGACGAGGACGGCGGGCGGGCGAGCAAACGCCGCCTCAAGGAGCCGACGCTCCACGAAGCTTTCCAGCCCGGCTCCACGCCCTGGAGGGGCAACCGCAAGTACCTCTGCCTGAATCTCATCGGCGTCGTGTGGACCGTCGACCAGGACGGGCACAACACCGTGACGGTTGAGTTCTACGATCACGAGCTCCACCGTGACTTTCACTTCACCGACACTTTCCTTTATGACAAGGCGTGTCTGACAGAGCACGGCGCCGTGTTCTCCTGCCCGCCGCGCGACGGTACCCCGGCCACCATCTTCTACCGGCCGCACGAGACGTGGACGCAACGGACCGACTGGCGCACGCAGCTGCCCAAGGGGGAATCGGTCGTTGCCATGTCCCTGAGCGACTCATTCATCACCGTCACCACCACCGCCAACTACGTGCGTATCTACACCCTCTTCGGCGTCCCTTACCGGGTCTACCGCCCCAAGAGCACCCCCATGGTCACCTGCGCCAGCTGGCGAGACTATGTCATCACGATGGGCAACGGCCCCGTCGGCGCGGACGGCAACGCCCGCCTGCTGTATACGATCGAGAACATCAAGCGCGATGAGATCTGCCAAAACGAAGACACGGTCGCACTACCCGATGGCGCGACGTTGCAGAGCGTCTTCTTCTCGGATAATGGCGTGAGTGCTGCATGGCGTCCCTTTCCGTCGGACATAAACCGTGGCCATACTGACAAAGACCGACTCAGGATCCTTGCATATATGACTCGACAGGTACGCTGCTCACGCTGCTGCACTGGCGGAAGCCGTCGCGCGCCTGCTGGGTTCCCCTTCTCGACACGAAGCTTCTTCCGCGTCTGGCGTCGGGAAGAAAGACCGAAACCTACTGGCCCATCGCGGTCGCTGACAACAGGTTCCACTGTATTATCCTCAAGGGCGGGGACCTGTATCCTTACTTCCCCCGGCCCCTGCTCTCCGAATTCGAATTCTCCGTGCCCATCACCTCCGCCCCGCTTCCGGCGCCGGACGCAGACTCGGCAGAGGAGCAGCCAGACGAGGAAGACGAGGACGAGTCCCGCCGCGAGTCGCGCAAGCTTGAGCAGAAGCTCCTCCTGTCGGGAATACAGTCCGCCCAGCTGCGCGACCTCATCGACAACACCGACTCGACGCTCTCGCAGCGGGCGGGTCTGTCGCGTCTCGAGCTCGACTTCGACAAGACGTTGATCCAGATGCTGGCCATCGAGTGCCGCGAGGGCGAGGAGCGGGGCATGCGGGCGCTCGAGATGGTGGGTCTCATGCGCGATCGGACGGGCCGTATGATCGAGGCGGCGGTCAAGGTTGCGGAGCGGTACGGGCGGTCGATCCTGGGGGACAAGATCCGCGAGATCGGAGAGCGGAGGGTCGGCGGCATGGACCTCGACGATGGCGACGACTATTAGAGTTCTTCCACACCATACCGAGAAGAAAACGGGGTGTAAAGGGAAGCCCCCCGTCGCTTCCTCTGCCGGGGCCCGATGGGTTTCATGGTTGTTTGGATGGGGTCTTTCCCGTCAGTATAGGTAAAAAAAAGGGGTGTTTGGATGATGGCACGCGCATTAATGACTAGCTATAGGGTGCGCTGGCGTGGTTTGGGTCGCCGTCGTGTTTCTTGTCATGTTTATAATGTGAAGGGACCAATAGAATGAATAATGTCAGGAAGGGCATCGTTACCGGCGCAGGGAGCATCGCGGGCCGTAAGCGGAGATCTCTCCGGTCGATGCCATGTTTGTGCGCCGCGGGTGTGTGTGTGTGTGTGTGTGTGTGTGTGTGTGTTTGCGTGCGTGTGGCGGTTCATCTCCAATACGTGGGACCGACGCGAGAGGTTCGATGGGAGCACGAGCCGGTGGGCTGCCATAGCACCCATCCATCGCGGACCGTCCGACAGCTTGTGTCCTTGCGACAGGTGAGCTTGGCCGCCTTTCAAAGGTCTTGAGTTTGCCAGCAGCCGGCGGCATAATTTCTGACTTGGGAGGATGCATGAGACCAAACACGCGCGAGCCGGATCCGACACTCCTCCGTCAAAGTAAGTTGGCAACTCCGAGGAGACCAAAGCGACCCAGCGGCGATTGGGCGTCTTGTTTAGAGATGTTCGTTGTGCTGACCTGAGGCTCTCGTAATGGTCCGGCAGATTCTGGAGAGCATTGTGGTCGAGGTCTCGTCTTGCGTCGATCAGGTTCGAGGTGCCTCGACCTGGGCTGGGCCGCCATCACGGCCCCTGTCGACCCGCCCCTTGTTCATGGCTTTCTTCCTCGGGAGACCCAGCCGAATTCGACAACGTCGGTTCCCGGGGGTGCAGGAATCGCGGAAACACAAAACGGAACAGGCGTCATGGTAAGGCGGCCCAGGATTCCCGTGGGCACACGACCAGGAGACACATGTGTACAAGTCTTCAGGAGCGCAGCATTGCGTGCCGCTGCAGCTCCCAAGGAAAGGAAAAGTCTGACGCGCATCCATCGACCCGTTACGGCAAGTCACTGCCGCTCGCATGCACCATTTGATTGCAATCTGCCAGCTGTGTGCTTCTTGCAGAGCCGGTATGAGACGTTGATGCTCCGCGGGCCCGCTGCCTCGCTAGGCAGGGGCCGGAAGGATGAACAACCATATCCGGAATGCGACGTGGTAGGATCATGAATTAGAGTTCAATCGAACGCGGTCGATCTCGGCTGCGAACTTCTGTCGAGCCATGGGTAAATTGTGAAGGAGCGTTTTGCGTTGTCAAAACCCATCATGCTCGGTTGGGGCGGCGATAGATGCAAAAGCCGACGGGAAGGCGAGAACGCCAGTCGCAGCATGGATTGAAAGCTTGGACAACAGGGTCCGACATCACAAGAAATTCCTGGGAAGCCGGGCGGCCACTCAGGGTGCAAAAGTTCTAGAAGGTTGTGTGTCGTCAGGAGTCGGGCAATGTTACGTAGAACGCTCACCGTAGAGAGAGGTCGCCGGAGCCGGTTCGTTGCATTGAACCAGGAGGCGCCGTGAAGAAAGGGCATCACAAGTTGGAAGACTCTTGTCGGATCGACATGGTTGTGGTGCGTGATCTGAGGTCAGTCTGCTGCAACTCCCATCTCAATGGACGTAGTGACGATGCACCGTCAAATCTGTGGGCAATCGCACAAGGCTAGGGAGGTTCTGCTGAAACAATGGGACTGCGGTTCGTTCGCTCAGGCCCCCATCCACAACCTTCTTGGTTTTGGGCGAAGTCAAATTGCTTGACAGAGAAGATGCGAATGGCTCCTGAGGATGTGTCGGAAACCACCCGGCTGTGGCAGCATCTTCAAGGGATTTCTCCGTGATGCCCTCGGAAGAATCTTTCGGCATGCTCGAGGCCGTGACGTGTGCATCATTGAGCAAGGAGATGGGATTTGTGACATTACCGGCATAATTGAACTGAAATCCAACCCTAAACCTTGTCTGGCTAGCGACCCTAAAGGTCAGAAGAAATACCCAAGACATGTGCAGCTGAACAACCGTAACGAGTGTTGTCCAAAGTGGAAGGTGTTTGGCAGTTAGGCTTTGAGGCAAGCATCCATGCAAATGGTTGGCTCGGCCGATACCAGACTTGGGCATGTGAATCTGACCGAATTTGCTTCTGCGTGCTCAGGGAGACGAATGGTGGTTGAAAGCAGGCAGTGGGTGACGATGAACTGGCCGCCATGTGGAACCCCTGCAATATGCAGTGTTGAAGGTTCTCGACACCGACAGCCAATTGCGACCGGCTGCCGTGATTCTTTCTTCTTTTGGGTGTGTGGTCCTTGAGCCAGTGGGCTTTTTCAAATTCGATTTCTCATCCTCGTCTGGTCGTTGAAGCAAAAGGATTAACCAAGGGAGCTTCTGACAGCGCCGCCCCGATTTGGGTTGGGCATCTGTCGTCGTCTTAACTCCGTCCAGGGGCAGGGATCGCTGGGAAATTCAGGGCTCCTGCTTGACGCTTTGTCCTTGGGTCTTGGACTAGGCTGGCCCTCGCCGGCCCGGTCCATAGGGAAGAGCGAAGGTGAGTCCTTGCGTTGAAAGCATAGATGGCCAAGTTGAAGGTCTCTGGGCAGCTCCTGCCAGTCGGCTCGTTGAACACATGGCCCGCATTTAAGCGACATTTGCGAAGTATTGCTTTTTGTGAGTGCAGCAGCAGATCGCAGTTAAAGCTGGACAGACAAAGACGTGTGTCAAGGGACGCCTTCGCCTCTCTGCACGTCAGCTCTTCTCTCGACGGCGTTCGAGAAGGCCTTCCGAGAAGGCAGGGGCACAGGGGTCGGCACATGGTCGCGGCTGCGCTTGGCCGCCCTGATTCATCATTGATGCCCTTATCCACTCTCGCGATTCATTCTCCTGCGCCTATGTTGTTTGCCAGCGGCATACGACTCATCGAGCGCGGCTGTCAATCTGAATTGGATGCTATTGCCGTGTGTCCATGTAACGAAAACAAAAAAAAGCCGCGGCTGCACCGACTCAACGCGTCCGCTCTAGCCCCTCAACCTGCAGCCGGGCAGAGTCCGGGTTGGAGGTCTGGTCTGACGATGAAAGCACTGATGGCGCCCTAGACCGTGGCAGAGTGGACATTATCGCGAAGGAGCGAAGCCGTTGAAACAGAAGCGCACCGTCTGGCCGGGTCGAAGGTTCCAGCATCCGCGATTCCTGGACTTGCCGTGGCCCTGCGTTAGCTTCCACAAGCAGCATTAGCTTGAACTTTGGTTTAAGATGATGGTCCCCTTGAAGGATGCGAAAGCGGCCGTCATTGGCGAGTGGCAGAGTCCATCATCACGCCACGGTAAGACACCAGCAAGCCGCGGGGCGTGCACAAGAGCCGCCCGGAAGCTCCTGCGTGCTCAAGGCCCCCATGTCCGTTTGATGAGGACCTTCACTCCACATGCCACATGCTGGACTGTTCACAGTGCCACAGGGCACACAGGCCTGAAGCGAAGGTAGGTCGTATCTCTGATGGCCAGCCGGATTGCGGGTTCCCTGACACAAACCATGGTTGATCGAGATCTAACAGCTCTGTCGGAGCGGTAGATAGTGCGGCAGCTGGCTGGCATGTCAGTTGCGCACGCTTGTTGGTGCCCGGCTTTTGCTGGTTAGCCGCTGGCTGTGCTCAATGGGGAGCTTGGGACTTGGTGGTTCCAGACGGCCGTTCCCCAGCTTCGCCCGCGCTGTCTCCCTGGGATCGGGACGACACAGACCTGAGGGGGGTGCGGTGCAGGGCGAGTGTCTTGGTTAGCGGGTTCAATGGGCTAACAGGCCAAACGGTTGCGGGCTCCGACCATGTCCGCGTGGGGTTGTTTGCTGGTCGGCGTGTCGAGTGTTGACGGTTCTGATGTAGGCATCGCCGGTGCAGTTCGGGCAGAAGCAATCGGAACAGGGCATTGGCTGGCTGTCGGTCCCAATGTCGCGTGAAGCGGCGGAAGAGAGCGCGGACGGGGACTTGGGGCGTCCAGCGTCTCCACCCACACCCCCGTCGCGGCCGCATCTGGGCATCTGAGAGCTCGGTTGGTGGAGGAGTATCTGGTAATGGCTGATCCTGGCAGATAACAGCGCGCGAGTGTCCAGGTCTGGGCGATGGGGGACGAGATCTTGGGCTGCATGTGTGAGACAGCGTGTCAGAGAAGCGAGGAGCTGGAGGCGAGCGACGGGAGAAGAAAGCTGAGGACGGAGGCGAAAAGGTGGGGAGACGAGAGCCATCCACAAGGAACGCTACGCAGAGCAGAGCAGACGCCGAGCAGACGCAGACGATGATGTGCATGCCGCCGGTTTGCCATCGCGGCGGGAGTTGAAAGCCGACGAGGCGCACGCGGTACGGAAATACACGCAGCGAGCATAGGGCCGGGCTTGTTCGAGCTTGCTGGGGTTGAAGTGAGATTAAGGTAAGACTCGAGATTGAGGGATGATCAGGGAGAGGCGTTCTGGCCGGGGGGATGGAGGGTGGAGGATGGGGGACTCGGACGGGTACGGAGACGGAGACGGGAGGCGGAAGCACGACGCCGGGAGGAAAAGACATTTGGGAAGCCACGATGGAGGGGACGGACTTGCTTCCTCGAGGTCGAGTGTATGCGATGTACGTACTTGCCTCACCTTACCTAAGGTACTAGGTAAGCTTTAGGTAGGTCCCTAAGTTTGTATGTAGCCTACCTTAAGTAAGGTAATGTACAAAGTACCTTGAGCATTATCTTCTTTGGGGCAGGTACGCTGCACTTGAGGCGTCACCCCAAGGCTTCTGACGAGCTTTGTGTTGGATACCGCCTGGACCACCTGCCACGGCGCCCGGCCCTGACCAGCGGCTGGGCCAGGCACAGGCACAGGCTGCTAGAGCAAATCGAGTCGACGGCCTCGCAGGTCCTGGTCTTAGGGCCCCTCCCGTGCGGTTGTCTTGGCCGGGGTGTGTTGTCTTCTCCATGCCACCGACCTGACCATAGCTCCCAGTGCCGTTGACGAGATGCTATTGCTCCGTTTACGACGCGTCCCAGATCAGCAGGCAGACAGGAATCGGAAGCGTGGACGAGCAGAAGTGCTTTGCTCATTGTCCACCTTACCTAGGTAGCTGAGGTAGATACCTAGGTAAGAACGTAGCGAGGCAAGGTAGACTGGGTACTTCACCCGATGTCCCGCCCTGCACTACTCGCAGCTTACGCTGGTGGTGTAAGTCGATAGGCGACGTATGTAGGTACCCACGGCAAGGTACTATGGTAGGTAAGTAGGTAAGACGGACAGAGCGAGAGTGGCCTTGGCCTTTGTATGACGACGGCCCGGGCTCTATTATTCCTATGGTACCTAAGGTAAGGTACGGGCAACAGCTTTCTCGTGGCCATGGTGCCTTAGTGCATGGCTGAAGTTCTTTGTGCTGGTTCAGCTGCCAGATGCGTCAAAGAGCCCACGGCCAGCCATTTCGCCCTGATGCTCAGCTCGCACCTGGAGCAGCCCGAGGCATGTCATCGGTTGGTTAGCCCCGTTGCCTTTGAACGAATACTCGCAAGGCAAGGGCTTCTTGGAGAGAGCAAGTTGTCGGCTGTGGCCATCCAGGAAGAGGTTCTCGAGTCTTCAGAGACAAGAAAGAGCCAAAAAGGCCAAAAAACCAAAAGCCAGGAGACAGGAGCCGATGGCCGCCCCGGTTTCTGGAAGCACATTCCGCCAGGGGGTTCCAACACTTGATTTTTCATCTCATCTTGGTGACATGGGCTCCAACGCCTCTTCGATTCAGATTCAGACACAGACAGGCGAGCCAAACTCTGACCCTGAGCGGTACGGGCCCCGGCGGCGCCATCTTTTTTAACGTGCGTTGCCATGCCTCGACTCGCCTTTCTGCTTCGAGTAAGGCACCGGGGATGCATGCCTTGCAGGACTGGATAACGGGATAGGGCCAGCAGCTGGGAGAAACTCTCCGTGCTGCCCGTGGTTCCACTGAAGAGTTGGTCCGGATACATGGCCGCCTGCGTACATACCTTAAGGTAGGTACTGCACGATACCAGGTACGCAGTACTTACTAAAGGTAGGTACGTACCCACTTACCTTAGGTAACCTGCTCTCACCAGCCAGTTCCTTTGTGCCGCTACAAGGGCCCCCAGCGCGATGCCCTCTGCGAGGGGTGCGCCGCGGGACCCCAGCAGCAAGTCGACCGTCTGCAGCCCACTCCCTTCCACCCTCCATTCCCATTACAGCCAGCGGGGACTCGACCTCACAGCTAAGGTAACCTGGAAGGTACCTGGGTACACGGCACACCCCTCCACTCTGGGTCCTCTCTCGTTTCCTTCTGCCACTCCTCTCGTCTCCTGCCCGCTACCCGCTGCCCAGTGCTCCTCTTCCCCCCTAAAAGTTCGCTGTAAGTGAAGTGAGTGCCCGTACCAAGGTGGCCCGCCCCATGCGAGGCCCGCCCCCCACACCCTCCCTCGGCCAATCAGCGAGCTCCCATCTTGGACCACACCTTCCCCCCCGACCTGAACATCCTGAACATCCTCACTCTCAGTGGGACAGGCGCCACACCTCCCTCTTCTCCCACTTTCGGCCCTCTGCTCTGCATTGGAAGGAATCTCCTGGCGCACTCGCTCTCTCCTTTTGCTTCTGCTGCTTGGGACAGGCTGCGCGGAGCTGCACCACCACCGCGGCCACCGCGGCCACAGCAACCACCACCACCACCTCCTCCTCCTCCTCTTCCTCCTCCTGCTTCTCCCTCCTCTGCCACGTTCCCCCACCTGCTGCTGGCCCTGCCGCTACAGCTGCGAGTGCTGCTCCTGCCACGCCGCTGATAGGATCCTACACTACCTTCCATACCTTACTGCCACCTTGCTCGCGGCGCAGGCGCAATTACAGATACACCACCTCGCACTCCCGCCCTCGTGCTGCTGCCACTCCTTCTCTCCTCAGATCCGCCCGTCTATCGATCTAAGGTAGTCGAGTCACTTTAACCTTCGCCAGCAAGCACCCCCGTCCCTCGTCCTTGTCCCCCATTCGTCGTAATTTTGCCGGCCGCCCTGTCCTTCGACAACCCTTCTCCTTCTCTTCGAACTCTAGAACTTCGACACTTTCACCTCACTTGCATCCCACAACCCTCATCCCACATCACCCTCTCGTCCCTCGCCGTCGCCACCCTTGGGCGAGCACTCCCGACCCTGTTCATTCACTCGTGCTGCATTCCAGCCGAGCTGTCTGTTTGGCATTCTCCAAAACCTGCTAGCCTGCCGACATCAGGGACAAAGACCGACCGTATACCTGGCGAATCCGACAGACGGGCACGCGCACCAGCTCCCATCTGCCCATCCCACCCGGCCTGCCTCAATCGACGTCGACGCCGCTGCTCCCTCTCGCGGACGAAGAGAGAGAGAGAGAGAGAGAGAGAGAGAGACAGAGAGAGAGGCACACGCCGCTTCTGTTGCCATCTTGCTGATACTCGATACATCGCAAGCGAACAAGTTCCCCTGAGCCCGCACCTACATCCACACCGTGCTTGCTCGTTTTGCTGCGACCACCACTGCCGAATCCACTCCCGCGCCTGCTCTCCCACGAAGCCATGAGGTGAGACAAGTCCCTCAACCGTCTGCCCAGAACCTTTGCTGCTGCCACGCCTGCCGGCGCCCTGGCGCCCTGGTTTTGTCTTCCCTCTACCTTACCGTCCTAACCCGCATTCCCTCCCAATTCTTTGCGCCCGTGTCTCGCGAGCTGACTGGCATCCTTGCGTCTTGCAGAGGGGATGGCCACTGTGACTGAGAGTCCGCAGAGAGCTCCTCTGCCTACCGACGGCCATGCCGATCTGACGTCGAACCGAATCGTACCCATCCCGACTCCAACCCCGACTATCCAAATGTCAGCTCCATCTCCCGGCGAGCCCATGGAGATCACCTCCACGAACACCACTTCCCCCTCGAACAAGAACGACCCAGACGCCAACGGCTCCGACCGAAACAAGAACACGTCGCCCACCGATCAGTCTGCGAACTCTGTGACGATGCCCTCTGCGCCAGCCGCAGCCGCCGCGGCTGTCCATCAGCCAAAGATTGTGCAGACGGCCTTTATCCACAAGCTGTATAGGTGAGAACGGCGTCGATAACGGCTGTCGGGTTGTGTCTGACCATGCGCAGTATGCTAGAAGATCCCAGTATCCAGCACTTGATATCGTGGTCTGCAAGTGCCGAGAGCTTCGTCATGTCACCTTCTGCAGATTTCTCCAAAGTCCTTGCGTACGTGGATCTGCTTCCCGGTCGGAAGTACCCACCGCTCACAGTAGAACAGACAATACTTCAAGCACACCAACATCTCCTCATTTGTCCGCCAGTTGAACATGTACGGGTTTCATAAAGGTCGGAACTCGCCTCAACCCAACTTGAGCTACAATTGACTGACTGTTCTGGTGCAGTTAGCGATGTGTTCCACACTACGAATCCTGAGACGGCACTTTGGGAGTTCAAGCACGGAAATGGCAACTTTAAAAGAGGAGACCTGGTCGGACTTCGTGAGATCAAGCGCAGAGCGTCCCGCCATGCCTTAGTCCACCGAGAGTACCCAAACTCCAAGCCGAGTCCGTCACAACCTGGGACGCCCGCAGAGCCAATGCCACCTCCCAATGATGGCTCAGATCCTCGCATGCCAGGAATTGAGCACACCCTCTACGACCTGAGCATGCGACTGCAGAGGAGCGAAGAGAACGCGCACTACATGCACGTCAAGCAGCAGGCAGTGATGGAGACCATGTCGCGGCTTCTTCAGTTCAATCAAGAGCTCTCGCGGACCATCCTCAATCTGGTTCCGAGCCCAGATAACCCTGTCCATAGAGACGGTGAGCCGAGCCCAACTTGATTCGGGAGACGCAATTACTAACGATTGGTAATCAGTTCTGAACCTGCAAGCGGAGATGGCCCGCCAGGCGGATATGCTTCGAACAATTGACGACCCGCAGGAATCGCCATTCGCCGGTAGCCGAGCTTACTTCTCCAATGTTGAGAATGCCCCTGTTTCGCCGCGGCAGATGCCCCAAGACGACCCTAGACGGGCCAATCTTGCAGTTCCTCAGCCAAGAGGGCAGAATTTCTATCGCCCCCCTGTGCCCTCGAACTTGTCCATCAGCACACGACGGCCCTATGGATCTATCGGCGGGGGCTCCGCTCCGCAGGCCTCGTCGCCCCTGCGGGGAGCGCCCCCTCCCCCTCCCCCTGGACCTCATCCCTTGGCTCAAGTTGAGCCGCCTCCTGGGAGCCTCGCAAGACGTCACACGTCTGCTGACATTCGCGCTCACGGTTGGCAACCAAGCGCCCCGCCGTTCGTTACGGGGCCCCCGTCTGGACCTCCCTCGGGACCATGGCCGTCGTCGCCGAGCCGGGTTGCACCAGAGGATCAACGCATTCGGGAGTCTTTGTCGACCTATTCGTTGCAGGGTGCCACCCAGTCGCGCCCTCTCTCGCGGCCTGCGACCCCTCCGACGGCGTTCTCTAACGGTGGCAGCGGGGACACCTTTGGCAACTGGTCGTGGAACTCTGCCAACAGAGACAATAAGAACCTGTCCATCAGAGACAGCTCAGGGCCACCTACTCGCCGCGGCAGTATGGCTCACATTCTCAATCCGACGGACACAGCCGAGAGGGATGACGAAGACGAGGATCCGCGAGGCGACGACGATCGCAAGCGGAAGCGAATGCAGTGAGGTGCATCGCTGCAAATTCATGTGCCTTTTCGACGCATGGCGCATCTCGCGGCATCTCGCGAAGGAGCGCCCGTACATTTTTGTGACAAATACCGGACGAATATCGGAAACTTTTCCTTTTGTATAGAGGAAGAATGTGGCGCCGGGGTCGGGTTAGCATATGATTTTGCACGGATACCTCATCACGGCCGTCCCTCAAAAACGAGACCCGAAACATATACGAAGCCCACGGCCACAACATAATCGGACCACATCACTGGTCAAACCTTTTTATCCATGTGGGCGGGCCATATCTGCCAGCCAAAAAGTTATACACCCCCATCGATTCTTACACGCGCATTTTTATTGCATCCACGGCCGGCTTGCGTTACGCAAAAACGATCATACACCATCAGTCTTAGTAATTCAACGCCATTGCGGCGTCACCAGAAACAGACCCAGTACGGATCGCAACACTTTTCTCATTGTCCCCCTCTCGGATGGAGGCTGTATGTTACGGTCGGAGCTCAGGAAGAGGAATACCCAACGGACGATCGGCGGCGGGATTTGTCAGGATTTGTTCAGAACTGTCCATACGGGGGTGTAATTGTGTTGGCGATATTGCATTTTGGTTGTGAGAGGAATGGGGTGATTTGAAGCATATTCATATCTGATTAGCGCAACACTCGGGCAGGAGCACCAGCTATGTGTGGCTTGCAATATGGTGCCATAGTAAATGCCTACTAGGCCTTGGCCGTCTCTAGTGTTGGAAGTGCAATGGCAGCCATGTCAAACGTAATGCACGTCTATTTGAGTTGCCGACCAGGCTATCCGGCTTGCACACGGGTCCGGAACGTGCTTCAATACGCTGGCCAAGGGATACTGGTGACGCTTTCTGTGAGATTAGGTCCCGGCCGCTCGGGTCAAGGGAGCCGCAAACGAACAACAAACTGCGCCTTCCGCCCGGACCTAGCCGCCGTTTGGCACCGTTTCCGACCCCGTCCCGATATCTGTTCACGCATCCCCTCCACCGTTCGCCTTCTTTTTCTTGTTCTTCTTTTTCTTCTTCTTTTTGGCGTCGCCCGTCCCGGGCTGGTTGTCCGGGGACGTCGCCGCATTCTCTGTTGTTGAAGGCTGCTGCTGCTGCTGCTGCTGTCCCTCCCCACCACCAGACGGTGCTTCCGGATCCGTCTCCGGGACGGTCTGCGCATCCCCTCCCTCACGCGTCTCTGCAGCAGGAGCTTCCGCCGCCGCCGCGGGGCTATCCTCCTCTTCCGTCCTGGCCCTCTTGTTGCTCTTCTTCTTCCTCCCCAGACCGCTCCGCCCCTCTTCCTCCTCGCTCTCGTCCTCCTGTATCCTCCGCTTCTGCACGGTCTGGACCTCGCGGCCGCGCCTGCCGAGCAGGCGACGGCTCAGATCGCGCGTCGCGGCGGACGTCTTCTCCTCCGACTTGGTCGCCGTGTATCCCAGGCCCGTGTTGGGGTTCTCGAAGCGGAGGTCGGAGTCGTCGGCCGAGGCGCGGGTTCTGGCGGTTTGCGATGCGGCGGCGGCTGGTGTTGCGGAGGCGGTCGACGGTTTGGACATGGAGGAGAAGGTGCCGTTGGTGCTTGCCGCTGTCGCTGTCGCCGAGGCTGAGGTTGTGGAGGTGGATTTCGACCGCGTCAGGGAAGGGTACTTTGCGCGCATCGAGTTGAGGAAGCTCGTCTGCTTGGCCGAGGCGAGGGAGATTCTGTTGTACATTGCGTTGAAGTCGGCCGAGGCGGGGAGTTTGGGCGCCGCGTTGGCGGGTTCCGTTGGTGCCATTTTGCAAGTCTCTGCAGTCGCGATACAACCTTTTTGTTCCGTGAGAGAGGCCCTTTTGTGACTGAAAAATTCAATTGGGTGGTCGTGGGAGCGCTCGCGAGCGTGGTGTTGACGGGCGAAGCTTTGCGACAATGACAATCATTTTCCGCTGCTCGGGCTGGCTCGAAGTTCTCGCTCCAAACCCCCCCAGTCCCTAAATTTTTTTGCTGATTACGGATGTGGCCCGTGCGCATGCCTTATCTGAGCTTTGCTTTATCTTAGCGTCTGTTCAGGGGTCGGAGGTGTGTCATTTTGGGGGGGAGAAAAAGTCTTTGCCGGGGCGGTGCTACCTTGCCTTTCTCCACATGACACGAAGGATCGCGGGCGCATTTTGACGGCCTGGGCTACCCAGCACCATCCCGGCCCCGCTTCCGGGGTCCGGGCCGAGGACGGGGACGGTTCGGGACGGGTTTGCTGACGCACCTTTCCGGGTGACGTTCGGCGCCATGAATTTTTATTTTTATTCTTGCCAAATGGCAACCTTTGAATTGTACATTTCCATGTGTATTCCGGCGATGCTCAGTGGGACTGAGCCGAAGGGCTCATGCTCTTTGGTTAACCAGCCTATGACTTCGGCGTGCTCAGTATCCCTGGGTCTGGGTTTCTCAGTTTTGATGCGCTGGTTCAGCGGAGGATACAACGGCAAACTTTCACCCTCTTCCCAGATTTTGCTATTTGTGCTGAAATCGATCTCAGCCGCTTCGATTGTGAAGTATCAAAAGGAGACGGCCACTTGAATGTGCTTCGTGAAAGCAACTTCCGCTTCGCCATTGACCTCCCTGCCATCAACGGTCACTCCCTTCCTCCTCTTCCAAATCTGCTCAGGAATGATCACTATCCCGTCTAATCCAGCGGGCGCCCACGCCTCCAACAGCCACTCGCCGTCAAACACCTGCCACTTGACCACGATGCCCTCACCAACAGGTGTCGGCACCCGCCCCTGAGCCCACTTCAACCCCGCAATATCGAACCTCGGCCACACTTTAAACTCCTTGAACCCGGGCGTGACCGGCTCGACACCCAGTGCGTACTGCGACAGAATAAACGTCGGTCCCACGCTGAAGAGCTGCGCGTAAGAGCAAAAGTCTCCCTTGAACGGCGTCCCGTCAGGCTTGACAAACTCCCACGTCGTTCCGGTAAAGTGCTCGCTCGTCTTGTCCGCCATCGGCCCGAATACGCTGCGCAGAACTCGTTCGCCCTCGGCTCCGTGACCCGCTTGCAGGGCTGCCTGAATGTGGAAGGCGGACATGATTGGGGATATGACGGGCGGCGGGCCGGGCGTATCGGGGCTGAAGGATAGGGGCGCCTCGTTGATGGTCGATGGCAAGATCAGAGAGCTGAACTTATCGAGAATGGCTGGCGTTTGGTTCTCTGTGCAGATCTTGTGGAGGATGAGCCACGCGTGCATTTCTTGCTGGAAACCTTCAGTGCGAGAGTCTGTGATGTTGTAGTGCCCGGATTTCGCGTTGAAACAGTGTTCGCGTATTGCTTCTGCAACCTGTTGCGCTGTTGCCGTGTACGTCTTTGATGTTTCTGATTCTGAGATGGCCGGCGACGAGGCAAATTGTGCGCATGCTCTGAGCGAGGCAACTTAGAGGGCATTCCGCTTGGTGGAGATGCCTGTCTGGAGGCCGTTGTAATAGTCATAGTCTCCCGCATCCATATTCTCGGCGCAGACGAGTCCGTCATCGTTCACGCGTGCGGCGACGTATGCTAGACAACCTTTAAGCTTTTCCCAGCAGAATTTCACTAGAGCGTCGTCTCCTGTGTAGACCCAGTAGTCGTGGATAACCAAGATTAGGTAAAGGGAGTAGTTGATGGTCTCGATGTTGAAGAAGCCGTCCGTCAGATTCCTGGTGAAGTCACGTCCAGGAGGCACACCCCCGGGTAAAAGGCCTCGTCCTTGCTCGTCACCCTTGAAACGCAGTATGGAGGCGACGATATTGCCTCGTACATATTCTGAACCTGCTGTCGAGTAGTAAGCCGATCGGCCGCCAACGATTATGTCGGCCGTCCAAGGGTATCTGTCGCGCTTCGCGCCGTCGAAGACGAAGGGGAACTGATTCGTCTTCACTCCAAAGTCGGCAAGGACTGCTGCAGTGTTCAAACCGGACTCGTAGAGCACATTTTGGTCGGGACTGCGGACGACGAGGTTTCTGAACCGACACAGCTGGTCTTGCCCGGCTCCAATCGCAACGGAGCCTTGAGCGAAATAGGGGAAGCCGGGATCGTCGGGTGACACGTTGAGACTCGCGAAGCCCTCTGTTCAGGTTAGCGTCCTGTGTGCCAACGAGGGTTAAAGAAACGCACCGGCTTTTAGGCCTCCTTGTTTGAACGCAGCGACGTGAATGTTGTTGATGCTAATAGAGACAGGCGCATCTCCTATGCAGCTTGTCTGGACGCGGAACCATTGGCCTTCGAGGACTTTTTGAGAAACCTCGACGGAAGCAATGAACTTTGGGACTAATGTGGTCTGAGGCTTGTTGTAGTACCCATACCACTGCTCAATGACCGTCTTTCCATTCTCGACATTCAGCTGGAACAACATTCCTGGCATACCAGGTGACACGCGGACCATCCAGGCGAGGCCCCCTTCGATCACCATACCGTCAAACTCCAAGTCGTAATCTGTCCACAAGTGTCCCCAACCGTACGCATTGCATCTCTGCGAGTCGATCAAGACGCCCATATCCTCCGAGACCTGCCATGGCGAAGGAATACTGCGAGCCGGCACGCAATTCAACTGCAACGTCCTGGCCCCGTACCCCCAAAGGTCCGAAAGCGTCTCGTCAGAGCATTGAAAGAACCCCGGAAGCTTGTCGACAGGAATATTGGAAGTCGCCGGAACGAAACCCGCCAGCGAAACTCGGACGGAGCAAGGTCCCTTGGTGACAAGCGAGAGCTTCAGCCAGCGCTGGCTGCCCTGCACGCACTTGGCTTCGTAGAAGCCTGGGCCGCCCACGCGGAAGCGAACGCGGCGGGAAGTGTCTGCACCGGCCGAAAAGGGGTACGGCCCATCTCCTTCGGTCTTGGTGATGCCTGGGTAGCCTTCCGATACCGTGAAGTCAATCACCGCCTTGCCAGAGGGCGCGTCTAGGCCACGGATCTGTAGCACGGGAATGCCAGCCACGGCAACGCCATAATCGAGGATGATGGTGCTGCTGCCGTCCGATGAGTTGGTCAAAGTCGCATAGCTGTCTGGGTTGCTGGATGTGAGGTGCTCCGGCGCAGTCGCGTTTGTAGAACTATCTACTTTCTCGGGCACGAGGAACTCGGGAATCTCGTCTTTTGAAAAGAGATAGTTTGCCGAGAATAGCTCCGGGATGGCGGAGGGAATGGTGAATTCGGACTTGACCATTGTTGCACTCATGGTCTGAATTTCTTCGAAGCTTCACTCCATCTCATTCTCCAGAAGAGAGCTTTCATGGGTTGATATGGCATGCTATAACCAGAACAAGGTCCCCAATATGCCCGTTAAAGTCGAATCAGTCGACTTCGGCGGCGGTTGAACTTACCACTTCGGACGACCGAGAACGACACCGAGGCTCCGAGTGTTTCAAATTGCCCCATTGAGCATGCCTCATCGGAGCTGTCAGTACCGCCGGCTGAGAAACTAAAAGAAGTCTCCTCCCACCGGGTGGTATCAAGCATGGATGCCATTTCACTCCAGACTTGTCCTCGTGGCCTAACCCTGTCACGAACTCTTGACACCGCCAGTCCGGATAGGGTAACGACGGGGAAACTACGGGGAAGTCAATGGCATCATGTCGTCAGACACGAGGTGGTCTTGGTCATGAGGGTGGTGAAGTTCGTCCTGAGTCGTCAATTCCAAGTTTGCGCACTCCACCATTCTCCAGCGCGACCCCCGCAGGAGCTCCGCCCCCATCGCCAATTCCCCACGCAAACCCTCCGCATTGGTTCCTGTTGGACGGGTCCTGGCAGCCAGTGCTCCGCAAATCCCCCGAGGAGAAATTTCCCAGCCCTTTCACACCAAGAAGGCTTTCGTCTCTTGGGCACGCCGTTCGCGCTGCTCTTCGTCTTTCTCCTCTGTTGACACATCACCTTGCTGTGAACCCGAGGATCTGGCCAAACGATTCCCCGCTTGCCTGGTTCACGGCAAATGAGTCTGGAGTCCCAGTTCAGCAACGTGAACCCCCGGCCCCCCGCAAACGCCAAATGTAGTCATGGTACGCGCCCTTGTCTTCTCCAGAGTCACAGGCGGCCCTGGTTACTGGTGTCCCAGGTTAAGCGCGCCATGTCCTTGGGTGCATGATGCCAACAGTCTGAGGTCTGTGGTACCACCTCGGCGATGGGTGGGAAGGCCGAAGGGTTTTGTATAAAGGCTTGGAGATGGCCGCTTGTGTCGTAACATTACCTATTACCCCTGCGACAATTTCACCGCGGTTAATCTCTGTATTTTTGATACTGAGTCCGCACAAAATGGCGGCGACCAAGAAGGATTCTCATGGACCTCAGCATGTCGAGGCACCCACAAATGTCGACCTCGAGGCGGTGGCCAACAACCAAGATGACGCCATTACTTTCAAGTACGTCTGGGAGAACAAGAGGGTCCTGGGATGGTGTAAGTCAGCAAAAATCACTCCTCAATTGGGCATCGTCACTGACTGATATCTGGGTGAAGGCCTCCTGATCTTCCTTCTGCCGGTGAACTTCGGCTACGAGAACAGCACCGTTGGCAACCTGCTGGCTGTGACCCCCTTCCTCGAGGAGTTCGGCCAGCAGGTCAATGGCGAATGGGTTGTCAGTGCCCGAGTCCAACAGATTCTTAACGCTGCGACGACCATCGGCCTCTTCGTTTCCGCCTTCGCTACCGGTTACATCTCTGACAAAATTGGACGCAAAAAGACCATCATTGGTGCTTGTATTCTCTGCGTCGCCGGTGTTATTGTGCAGTATTTCAGCAAGTCCATCATGCAAATATTTGGGGGAAAGATCGTGGCCTGCTTTGGCTTCGGATTAGGCCACTCTCTCGGTCCAGTCTTCGTCGCTGAACTGGCGCCAGTCAAGATGCGTGGAGTCTGCTTGGCGTTGGTTGTAAGTCAGCTCCGTACCACTCAATTGACTCTATCAGGGATCACTGACCTCGGTAGAACACAATGATCGTTATTGGTCAATGGCTCAACTCTCTCGCCGTCTTCGCAAGTGACAAGACTCACTCCGATAGTCTGGCATGGCGTATTCCCATCATTACGCAGATCATCCCCCCAGGACTGCTGCTCTTGGGTCTGCCCTTCTTGGCAGAGTCGCCATCATGGCTCATCATGCACGGGAGACACGAAGAAGCGGCCAAATCCTTCCGCCGCTTTAACGGCCCAAATTTCGACGTCGATACAGCCATGACCATCATGACCGTTGCGGTGGCAAAGGAACAAGAGCTCGCCAAGGAGTCTGGCTCCTGGCTCCAATGCTTCCGTGGATCCGATGGCCGTCGAACCTTGATCATCTGCATGGTGTATATTGCCCAGCAGTTCATTGGTGTCAACTTTATCAGTGGATATCTAACGTGAGTGATCAGATGTTAACCTAGGGTCGCGGCTATACTGACTCAATCGAAGGTACTACTTCCGCCTCGCCGGGGTCCAGAACCCTATTGGAATCGCACAGGCGGCTTTTGCTGTGCATCTCTTTGGCAACATGTGCTCCTGGCCTCTCATTGATAGGCTGGGTCGTCGTCCCATGATCGTCGGTGGCTGCTTCATCATGACGGCCGCTCTTCTTGTCATCGGAGGCATCGGAACTCTGGAAAACAACCAGAAGGCTTTGATGGCCACTGTCAGTCTCATGACAATCTGGGGTTTCCTAGTGAGTTGTACTCTGCCCCTTCAAACTCACCTCCGTCTAACGCTCCTCAGTACCAAATGCTGCTCGGCAGCACCGCCTACTCGGTTGGCGGTGAAACGCCAAGTAACCAACTTCGACAAAAGACCTACAGCATCAATATCATGTCCGCGACAGCCGTATCTTGTATGACACTTCAGGTCATGCCCTACCTCATCAACCCGGATCAGGCAAACCTCGGCGCCAAGATCTGCTTCGTCTTTTTTGGTCTGTCGGTGCCCATGTGCGTGTACCTGTACTTCTGTCTTCCCGAGATGAAGGGCCGAAATTATCTCGAGTTGCAGGAGATGTTCCAGAAGGGCGTTCCAGCACGCCAGTTCAAGACGTACAAGTGTGACTGCACGCTCGACGTCGTGGAAACGAAGGTCGTCGATCGAGAGGATTAGGCGGAAAGACATTGTGGTAGCGTCGGGAAGAAAAGTGTTATCCAATTCGGTGTGGATAGAACATACCGGGAAGAGATTTGAATTTGAAAGTGCCTGCCTCAGATACACAGCCCAGAAAGGAAAGAGCTCCTGCCTCAGGAAGCAGCTTGGACAGGTTCCTCCCCAAGGTGACCGACCATACCTTTATGCCCCCAAAAAAAAGGCTGTCAGTCACAACAGCCCGTGGTGCAGTGGAATTACTAGGCGCCAATTTGCGAGACGATTCTCTGAACGTTCCGTCCCACGGGTGCGTGAGTTCGAGTCTCACCGCAGTTAGCAAAATCGCAGCATCGTTACACCTGAGGCTGGTAAGAGTCTCCTGTGATTTTCATAGATCCTGTCCGCTTGGACAGGATCGAACTTTTGATTTTTTTGGATAATTGTTTTTATGATTGACCTGGGCCTCAGGTGGCTTCCCAAGACGAAAATCTCATGATGGAGAGCAGATATAGATATGCCGTATAAGCCGAAGTGACCCGGCAGTATGGTACGCTAGTCTTCTGAGGGTTAGCCCGCTGTCGAAGGGGATGTCCTCGCGCTCCCTCGACGACCTCGTACAAGGATGCTTGACCCGAAGCCTGAAGCCTACTCCGACCTCAAAGAGAGTTTGACTTGTTACACTTGACTACCTTTGCCACGGACTGGCTTGGAAGATCTGACGACAAGGTTATTTGTCCCTTGCCTCATCCACGAGAACAAACCCAATCAACGAATTTCAAACCTTTGCACCGTCGCAGAGCCGTCTGCCAACAAGGCTTTTACTTCACCATTCATCATTCCCGCCAGCCTGCGCGTACTGACAAGTTTCCAGTACTTGTCATCCTCTGATTTTCTCAGAATGACCGGCACTGAAGACTCTTTCATAACGTACACGATGTCCCCAATCGCCGCCAAGGCCCGCCTGCCAACGGCAAGATATCGCTTGTCGCCTCGCCCAATTTCAAGCATCCCGCGGTCACACCAATCCCAATCGTTAATTCCCGCCTTGACCCGGCCATGAGCCTCTTCGGATGGCCCGTCTTCATCGATAGTCCAGTCCAGTAGTCGACTTAGCCAAGGACCTTTTACGACACACCCTGGCACAAGACGGTCCGCAATGCTGCGACTGAAAGCCTCGTCGCTGCTGTCATCCAACCCTAGAAACTCGAATACACGCCTGCCAAGGCGACTCTCCTCAGGTGTGAACTCGTGGTCGACGTATACAAAATAGTAAACAAATGCTATGGTCATGTCAACTTGCGAGTCTGGGTGGGAAGGAATACCAGAGTCCCCACGGGCCCCTGAGTTGAAGACGGCAGAAAACACGGCCTCATGTGGTGTGATTCCTGTCGGATACAAGGGATGGTCAGCACTAAAGTCTTGGATGAACCTGAGGAGCCGCTGTTCGGTGTCGAAGAGCGTTAGTGGTTGTGGCTGGCCCGTAACCTCACCAACCCGAACACCAGAAACAAAGAGGCGACCATCTTTTGTGATGTGAGCATCCTCAACATCGAGTCCGAACGCATCCCTGTCAGAGTACCCTGGAAAAGGCTCGAATGTCTGATTTGACTCGTCCCACGCGCAGGGATAGTTGGGCACCCATGTCGGGAAGTCTGTTATCATACGGGATGGGTCTGTGACCGCAGTCATGTGAAGACCGACCAAGGGAAGCAGCGCGAGCTCTTTGCCTGGTCCGCTTCCAAAACAAGAGCCACTTTTGGAAGCAGTCGACATCAAATAAGGCAATTGATAGATCATGGCTGTAATATGGGACCATCGACACGTTGGAAAGACCAAGGAGTCCATGGAGATTATCCTTGGGCTTTGTTGATGAAAGCGTGTGAGCCCAGCTCATGACCTGCCGGCCCTCTTGCTCCAACTCGTCTGCACTAAGGAGTGTTGGTCTAAATTGCAAGTGTTTTGCTTCCATGATGCGCTTGGGATTATGCCCCGGGACCCGGTCGGACGACGTGATGCTGTACCATACAGAGTCGACCATCCGAGGAGGCTGATTTCATTGGCTAGGAACCTGCTGTATGCTCCTGACCCAGCCACACAAGCTGAAGAGGCTCAGCCATTTGAGGCTTGAATTTCCGGACAGAAAGATTAGATACCGAGCCAGAATGACCCTTGGACTACCTAGACGCGCCACAGCAAGGCAGGCTGAACAGGGTGGAAACACTTTTCCACGCTCGGTTGGAATTCCGCTCTTCTGGCGGCCTAATATTCGGCCATACTAATGGTGGGCAAGCTTCCATCCAGCTGATTAGAAGGTCTGGCGCGACTTCACCGATATTTCCGTCGTGAAGCAGCTTGCCCGTATCATGGGCAATCAGCTTGACGGTGTCGAAAACTTGGCTGATTTCCCCATCATCCGTCCCGAGTCAAGAAAAGACAAGCTCGGCATTCGAGTAGATGCGACGCATGATCTGCACTTGCTGGTTCCGCTACGCGCGCTCCGCGACGTCTTCCTGGTTGATGCAGAGCGCATCGATCCAGACCCAGAAGGTTCGCGGATGACGCTCAGGAAAGGCGTCAATCCAGTGGTCTTGAAGATGGCGCAGAGCGTCTGCAAGGTTCTTGGTCGCCTGCGCTCAAGAAGATGGGGGTGGTAATGGAGTCATCCCCCCAGACGTACGAAAGAGATGTGAAGGACGAGCTGTAGTTTTGAGAGAGGGTGCTGAGTCTTAGAAACAGCTGGCCAGAGAAGCTGACATACTCTAGTACCCGGATCTCTGACCTGTTAGGGTTAAGAGATCCGTAAGCTGCCGTCAGTTCGCTCATCGCCGTTTTCCGCGGGGGCGGGAGAAGGTTTGGCATAGACCGTCCGTGGCAGCGTGGTGGATGACATCCGATTGTCTGGGCTACACGTTGTTGACGCCTGGTCAAAGAGCAACAGTTGCGACGGCTGGAGCGGGGCATCTCATTGGCTGCACGGGCCTCTCATAGAGCGGCACAGCCCGCGACCGCCCCGCCCGGTTGGTAGGGGCTTCCCTGAAAGGGCCCCAACTCAATCCCGAATTGCCAACGTTTCTTCCAACTACACACCACGTGCAAGATATCATCCATCACAAGATGACACTAGCCCTACTGCAAGTCATATCCTTCCTTCTCATCGACAAGCATTTGTTTGGCAGTCATTCATTGGAAGAAAGAGCGAAACTAACCGTCAATTACAGTCTGCCTCAGTGGCCAGCAGCGTCATTGGCTGGGCGTCATGTGGCACCCGTAAGACCAGTTGTGGCTGTCAACCGCCACCGTTGAATCTCCTGTCAGCCACGAAATCAACCCGGAGACAGGCATGAGAACTGGCATTTGAGGGCCTATGACCCCCAGCAGTGGCCAACTTATCATTCTGAGGCCTCGGCCAGATAAGGTAGCCAATGGGAAACCTTGTTGCCGCCCAATCTGACACCAAGATGATTCGTTTCTGATTTCCACCCAGCATTGGTCAGTGTATGGCCAAAGAGAAAGCCATTGACTGGGGCAAGAGCGGGGAACACCGCACAATCGACGTTTGCAGCATTTTGGGGGGCCGAAACAGGTCAGATCCCTGCCGCTTTCAACATCGAAATCACTGAAGCCGCTGCTCGTCGGTCGCAATTTTCCTCGCCAATCACCCTTATTCTCATCAAAGAATACGGGCAGCTCATTCGCAGAACATCGAATCACAGGTCAGAGATGCACTTCGGCCCAAACTGTGGCTGGTTGCCTGGTTTCTTCGCCCCTATGCAGCATGATGGCCAACCACGTGAGAGCACCAGCCACACTCTATGTCTTTCTCGGCCCTCCTAGGAGCACCAGCCACACTTCTTCCAATTGTTCGCGGACACTCCGCAACTCCAATCTCTGGCGCGAGTTATTCTCGCCGACAATGAAAGCGTACACGATGCTATTGAGAGATAATGCTACAGTCTAGCGCCTCGGTTACCTCCACTTACTCGGGACTTGTGGGCTCCCTGACCGGTCGATTATTCCCCAACCGTCCTGTGGCTGATGCTATGCATATCCCGTTGGGGATGGCAAGTGCCCTACCGGCTTCGAGAATCGTCTTCCCCGGGTGTCACACGTTTTCCTCGATGGGAAGGTCGCTGGGGCTATGGGAGTTCTGGGCGGGAAATGAGAAGACCGTCTTGGGTGTCTTTCAACGGAGACGATACCAAGAATGGCTTGGTCGATCTCATGACATGCCGTGGACCGGGTCTTTGGGCCGTGGCATAGGGACTTTGCGGCCCGCAGCGTTGGGGTCCATAAACCGGTTTGGTTCCGCAACAGCAAGGATGAAGATGAGACGGTTTGTGTATGTCGACGACCCAGGGGCGAACCCAGGTCGGTTGCATAGGAGTGGGAGCTGGGTCTACTTGCGAACGACCACAGACCAGGCGACCCAAAGAGCCGGTCTTCTCGGTCTCAACTCGGCCTGCCCTAAATGGGCCCTTCTGAAGCCATTGAGAGGTCGTAGAGTACCACCGTTGGCTGGCCGTTTGCCTCATCCCGGCCACTACTCCCAGTGCTGTCAGCAGCAGTACTTGGAGACGGAGAGGAATATATTGGGTCTGCGTATAAAACCGTCAACCTTCATCACATCTCGTAAGTAGGTGAATGTTTACCCCGTACTTTCTTCGACGGTTTGCTGTATTTAAACAATCTTTTGTCACCATTCGCTTCGCGACCAAAGCCAAGATGTCTTCTGAACAGAAATCGACCCCTGAAGAGTGATTATCCCTACCCATACCTTATTTGATATAGATGGACCGAGACAAGGTGCTAATCCATGACCTTGAACAGGCAAAGTTCTCCTCCTCGTGTCGATCCTCTTGCTGCCCACATCCCTCACCAGTCTCAGCTTGCCCGCTTCCAATGGGAAGCTCCTAGAGATGGAAACGCTATCGTCACTCTATTCAACGGGCCCCGAGACGTGAAGTCGGCCATTCAGTATCACAAAGGCCGTGCATCTCACGCGATCAAAGTCTTCCAGAAAAACTTCGGCAAGGATGACGCACACGCAGAGCCTGCAAAACAGGAAACTCGGGGCCAGGAGTTAACATCGGGGAACGAGTAGACTCATGCAATCCGCATGTGTATTGCTCTCATCGTTAAAGTCGGAATTTCGCCAGTTGAGGGATCAGTTTTACGTACGGAAAATGTAAAAAACGTCCTTTACAGAACAGGCATACACACGCTGCATCGGTAAGATGCTGGCGATGGACTCCTGAGGTGCCATTTTTGTCACAGGAACCCTGGAGAGTACAGCAATACAGCCCTCAAATTTCTCCATTCAGTTAACTACTAGACTTCTTTGCTCCTCTCATCTCTCTTGAGTTCGACTACATTATTTCGAGATTGTCATCGCGATGTGTGTGAGCAAAGAGCACGAGCCGGATCCGAATCGTCATGCTTTCATTCAGGCATTGCGCCAAGGCTCGTCTTATTCCTGACTGCCGTCTCTCCAACAACCCCCTGTTGCCCGGATATGTCTAGAGAAGACCCGGACGGTGTCCGTACGTGTTGATGTGGGTTGAAAACAGCGACACAGTCCAATCACGTTGTGATGCAACGTAGTTCTCAGAACCAACAAGGGCAGAGCGGGGTGCCGAGCGCATATACGTGGGTTCAGCACACCGGTCCAACAAGGGTACTCCTCATTACGGAAGGATGACAGACCATATTTATTCTGACAGCTCCCCCGCCCTCTCCAGTCTGAGGTTTTGTCTTCTGCTTCTCGTTCATACACGAATTCATAGGACTCATTTCGAATCCAGTGTCGCGACAAGATGATCGCGCCCGAACAGCATGATGGACAAGCCCCTGTGGAGGCCGAGGTGATTAGACCGACTTCACACGGCAAGAATACCTGAATTGACGTTGCCCAGCTTAATGACGACGCCTCTTCCATAGGTGGCGCCGTTGGTTGCCTTGAAGCTACGTTACAGGGGTTCATGCTAATAGGTTCTAGTCTGTGGACGACTCGCTTGCGTCTCTGCGGTCAAGTATTCTGGACTACCGCCTGGAGAACGGTCGCACTTACCACAAACTCAGCGATGGAAGTGCGTGTTTCTACTGCTCGATTGCTAAGCTACTCACTAAATTGGCTCACTGCATTAGAATACATCCTGCCCAACGATGAGGTAAAGTTCATGAATCATGCCTGTGCATTGCAAGCCTGCCTAACAATTACGCCCCCAGCACGAGCAAGATAGATTGGGTAAGAGATTCTGGCACATGAAAGACCATGCCTGGGTTAATTTAAAGGTAGACATCACGAATCACCTATGGTTGCTGACCTGGGACGGCGATCTGTGCAACTGCCCCAAAAAGGCCGGTGCCAAACGGGTTCTCGACGTCGGTACTGGAACGGGTATTTGGGCTTTAGATTACGGTCAGTATGGAACTCCTTTGGAGACTGGGAGCATTGCTAACTTGTGCTTGTGCACAGCTGATGAACATCCCGATGCTGCGGTTGGTTAACTAACTATATTTTGAGAGACTAAGAATCAACGAAAGACTGATGCGGTTCAAGGTCCTGGGCGTTGACCTGAGTCCAATTCAACCTGGATTGTCAGTCTCCCATCCTCATGAGATACCGAGGCCCGGCTAATAGATACCGTCAGCGTGCCCCCTAACTGCAGCTTCGAAGTCGATGACCTTGAGAAGGAATGGACCTGGACGACACCCTTTGACTTCGTATTTATCAGAAATATGTCGGCAAGCTTCTCCAAGTGGCCCGAGGTGCTGTCCCAAGCCTACAAGTAAGAGACCTTTAGGTAGTAGAGAACAGGCGAGCTGCATTGTATACTGACACAGGAACACGCAGTAATCTTGAACCGGGTGGTTATATCGAACTTCAGGATCATTGCTTTCCCTTGAAATGTGATGATGGCACTATGACGGAAGAGACGAAGTCCTACAAATGGAGCCTGATGGTCATAGAGGGATTAGACAAAATGGGGCGACCGATCACTGTCGCTCCCACCTTTGAGCAGCTGCTTGTGGATGCCGGATTTGAGGATGTGGCCGTGAAGAAGGAGAAGTGGCCGATGAACGCCTGGCCTAAGGACGAAAAGCTCAAGGAATTGGGTACCTGGTCAGTGATGTCAGCTATGAACGGCATCGAGGCGATCTCAATCGGGCTCTTTACTCGGGTCCTTGGTTGGAGCCCCGAAGAGACCAGGGTCCTCTGTGCCGAGGTGAGAAACGAGCACAAAAAGCTAGGAGTTCACGCGTACTACGACGTGTAAGTTGGCATTCGAGGGGGAGTGATGTCGCTGACAAGAAGACCTTAGGTATTCGGTGTGGGGTCGGAAGCCAGAGAAGGAAGCGACGGAGGAACCTTCGGCATGAGAAGGATTACGCCTTATCTGCAACGTTTGTTTGCTTTCACGAGAACCTACCAAAATTGAATGCTTGGCAATTACCCTCTCCGGAAGGTCCGCAACAGTCTGCATTGTGTGATACCTCAAACTCAAGCAGGCTGCGCTTGTGGAATACATATGAGTGGACCAGAACCAAAGATTCAGACCCATGAGCTGCTCACTTCTCATCAACCCCTGATGTTCCGGTCTGAAGTGGACTGGTCGAATGCAGGTGTGAGTTGATAATTAACGGCGCAGTCCAATCGGGACGCCACAAACTTCCAACCGCAGATCCAACCGAGCGGGGTGCCAGCGCAGGTGGGTTTGGAGATTCGAACAAGAGGGGCGGTTCGTCTAGGTAGGTCCAGGAGGACACGCAAATCGCATTTATTCCCCGCTCATTCCCACCCCTCACCTGAATCTTTTCATCTCATCCCATGACATCTCTCGACTCGAAGTAGAAAGCGATCGACAGCAAACAAGGAAGAAATGGCGGAGCCAACGCAACAGCAGCAGCCCCCGGCCAACGTAGGAATGCCTGCTGAACCCGCCGGGGAAGCAAACTGACCGATTCAGGAGCCCGATACCGACACCGAAGGATCCTCTGTCGCTGGCGATGTGAGTTTGCGCTGAGTCCTATGGCAATGCGATGGCTGCGACTGACAATTGCAAGTCTTTTGACGAGTCCCTGGCTTCTTTGAGATCCAGCATAGTCGACTACAGGAAGGAGAATGGTCGCACGTATCACAGAATGAGCGAAGGAAGTGAGTATACCATGACTTTACTTCGTAGACTTTCACTAATTGTCCGCGATAGAATATGGTCTCCCAAATGATGAGGTATGACCTGGTGTTTGTATCGTCAGGCCCGTCTAACAGATTAAATCTACAGTTAGAACAAGATCGGCTTGGTAAGGCCCGAGGTCTGCGCTGTCAATAAATGTGTTCCCAACTAATCACACGCTGCAGATCTTGCTCACCAACTGTGGCTGGTGACATACGATGGGGAGCTGTGCAACTGCCCGAAGAATGAAGGCGCCAATCGGGTCCTTGATATCGGCACAGGAACTGGCATCTGGGCTTTGGACTATGGTAAGGCATTACATATCTGTCTTCAGGTAGGCAACGCTAACGAACCGGCGAACAGCGGATGCGCATCCCGAAGCAAATGTAGGTCTTCTGCGTTTTCATGGTTGTCGTGCTATCGAGATCCATACAGCTAAATCCGTCTAGGTGATTGGAGTTGACCTCAGTGCCATTCAACCGGGCTTGTAGGGCTTATCAAGCTAGAGAGAAGTATGGCACATTCCGGCTAACCTCGACTTCTAGTGTCCCCCCAAACTGCCACTTTGAGCTGGATGACATCGACAAGGAATGGACATGGTCACAACCCTTTGATTTTATTTTCATTAGATCTATGATTGGCTCCTTTGGAGACTGGCCCGACATTGTTGGCAAGGCCTTTGAGTAAGTAGAGCCCCATCCATTCCGCGCTAGGTACTAAGAAGGCACAGCAATCTCGAGCCGGGCGGATACCTCGAGATCCAGGACAACCTCTTCCCGGTCGCATGCGACGACGGGAGCATGACCGAGGACTCCAAGGTCCTGAAGTGGTCCAAGCTAATCATCGAGGGGACGGACAAGACGGGCCAGGTTTTGACAGTGGCCCCGAAATTCAAGTCAATGATGGAAGAGGCCGGGTTCGTGGATGTCGAAGTGCGCATAGATAAGTGGCCTGTTGGTCCCTGGCCCACAGACCCCAAGCTCAAGGAACTGGGTCGTTGGTGCCGAGCGGCCATCATGCGGGGCGTTGAAGGTCTCTCCTTGGCCGTCTTCACCCGTTTTCTTGGCTGGACCCGGGAGGAGACCCTTGTGCTCTGCGCCGAAGTGAGGAACGAAGCCAAGAAGTCGGATATCCGTCACTACTTCCCCGTGTAAGTGCAGCTCTACCAAATTTTGAACGTGGACTAACTTCTTGACAAGATACGCCGTTTGGGGCCGGAAGCCCGAGAAGGCTGCCACTCCTTGAGTGGGATGGCATTTTCTAGCTTGGTACCTGACATAGGTATCATGGATGCTCCGTATTAAATACATGTGTTTGTTTTCAATCTGGTTGTTCACATTGATTCTTGACGATTTCTAGGTCGCCGGGTCTTTGCCTTTTGCCTAGACGCAGCCCTTAAAGGCAATGAGGAACAGACAATAGGGCGAGAATCGCATCCCTTGGCATACACCGGTCACCGCTTCAACTTACCTAACCTCCCTGCCTCACATTAGTAACCGAGATCTAGAGAGCCTATGTACTCGAATGTTCCATGATTAACAGGACACCTGGTCTGAAAAGATCCTCGTCCGGTCAGGCAGACTCTTTAAATCCCATTTGCAAGGCGGACGAAAATGCATGACGGATTGGATGTCGCGCGGTAGGCCGAATGTGCTGGTCACACGTGTCTTGCATTCCCACGATTCACCAAGTGGATCAGATCGAACGCCCGGCCGCAGCAGGGTTCTAGGGCCTAATTTTGGAGAAGCCGACCACTCAGCTTGGAGGCACTGTACCAATTGAGTAAGGTAGTGCTTTTTGCACGCCTACCTACCTAAGGTAGGTAGGTATTATTAGCTCACTGCGTCACGTCCCTTGGTGGCAGTTTCGGCCGGATGATACAGGACGGCATCGACATAACGGCAGGCAACGCCCTTAAATACTTCAATCCGATACAGAACATTCACACTCCCAAGACCGAGGAAAGAGGGAACTACCGTTCAGCGAACCGGTCCGGCTGACGAGATCACGATCTGGCCACCTTTCAGACACGAACATCTGACACAGTCAGGGGCTTTGTGCCTGTCCATTCTTGTGCGTTACCGATAGATTTGAGCCATGCATGGCTTCTAGATACCTAGTTAGACGTCAACGCAGGGTGGCATAAGGCCACTTACCAGGTATCCGGGAAAGCGTTCCATGAGTTTCGTTGACACGGCCCCGGTCTTCCATGCCGCCTGAAAATGTAAATTAGGTATGTTACAATTGACCGGCCGTGGTCGCACTCAAGGCCGGTGCACTCGGCCCCACTAGCCCGGATCTCGGACCATCTGCAGGTCGCCCCAGGCCCGGACATCGGTGCCTGAACTCGCTCTGACCTCAAGACATCGTGGCAAGCACGAAGAAGACGTCCGCACTTCTGAGTCGATTACCACAGTGCGGCGTCCATCCCAGTTGGCGCTATGATTCCCAGACATTGTCTGCGACAGGTCCTGACATTCCTCAATTCTGCGAAGCCGGGTGTTTCTCAGAAAACGGTGTTGGGTAGCTTCATCGAATTCCTCGCCGTGAGGGGGCTAATGCGCCTTTAAGACGCCATGCACAAGGGCAAATTTAGCTCACATGGAGCGGGATTCGGAACGGGGCCGAGCCGGGAATCTTCATGTAGGGGCGAGATTCACCTCGGCGGTGGGTGAGAGGGTCGAGCAGAGAGGGAACTGAGCATTGGGGAGGCCCTGACTACCCCAACCTTCAATCTGGCGAACCACGCAACTGCAGGCGAACTGCAAGCGCCGCAATCTTGCCTCATCGGCCATGCCCGATGGTAGAAAATGGAAAGGAATGACGAAAAGACAAACATGGCGAACCATTTTCTCTGGACAAGACCAATGAGATTTGGTATAGCAAGGCAACCTTCGTTAGGCTGTCTGCCTCCTCTCCGCCTCACGAGCGACCTCGACCATCAAAGCCTCAACGGCGATGGCACGCTCGGCACATTTGATTGGACGGCGGTTTCTTTCCTCCCACACTTGATATCAATCCGAATCAGGTGCTTGCAGCAATTACCTGCCCCGACGTGTCTTGGAAGCGGAAGCGATACCAATGCGCCACGCCAGAATGCCTCTGAACACAACGGCGAGGAGGTACCGCAGGGGAACATGGGGTATTCAGGCAGCTGCGTTTGTTCGAGTGATGCGACCGCCTCGAGAGAAAGCACCCCAATGACTTGATCGTGGGCTTGATCCTCCGCTGCTACTCTACTCTGCGACACAGACACCTCGTATATAGCTTGGCCTCTGACTACCCTTTGGTTGCAATGGCGGTGCGTGTCGTTCATCTCTCTGTATCTGTCCTCTGGAAGTGATCCGAAGAGGTCAGTCGGCTGATACAACGTTTGAGACTGCCAAAAACAGAGGCACCCTCGTGCTCCGACGGCCCTCGGACATCTCTGCCAGCTGCGAGTCCTTGCTGTTTCCAGATGGACACTACATCGACCACGACAGCGATCAACGGGTGTGCCATCTTGTCCTATCTCGCTACGTCTCTAGATTCAGCTTCGCGGTGGTCCCTTGCTAACATCCGGCGCCACTTCAGTGAATCACCAGCCCTTCCGACTCCAGCCCAAGCTCTCGAAGCCCAGCAGTTGCAACTTCAACGCCTGCAGTCGTTCATGACAGATAACTCTACCAATGGTAGTCGCATACCGGAGATTCCTGACCGAAACACGTCTATCCAGACTTCGGTGACGACGCATCGTGCCGAGATCGACCGCAAGATTACCCAAATTATGGCAATATATAATGGACAACGTCCCAATTGAGGATGCCCCATCATGTTGAACAAACGTGTTGAAACGCAGCGAAAGGTGCGTCCAACAGCCGCATCCTGTGTCAATCCAACTGGTTGACCCATATGAAGGATGATGGCTAGACGCATTACTGTACTCCATGTCCTTCGCGCCCTTCGTGGAGTTCCTGATACCAGCCAAAAAGTCGTCAGAAACACCTGTGACAGCTTGCCTTCCTCTTGAATGCCCTTGGTGACTCGGGCTGGCTTCATAACTTGAAATCAGACGAAACATCCCGGAAGCTGGGAGCAAGCCGATTGTGGGGGTAGTCTATCAACCTCAAATACGGACTGTATCGGGCAGCGCCACATGTCTTTCTTTCGTCAGTTACATGAGGAATTCATATAGGATCGCGGAAAACAGGGGATGCCTTGGCCGTTGTACAAAAGCCTTGAGGATATATACGGGGGTCCGTAAATACTGGTTGAGAGTTCACACGTACTATCCAGTCAGTGTCCTGAATGCATTGTTTTGCAGCGGGTGACTCCCTTCTAGGTGGTGACCGACTGCCCTGGAGCACCTATAATTACAGGGTCGCTTAAGGACCTAAGGAACTAGTGTCCACCTCCGTACAGTGAGGTGTCAAAAGTCTGAGCCCGCCTCACAGTGCGTGATGTAGAACTCGGCACCCAGGTGGCCTAAACCTCCGCTGAGAATACCGGATACTAGCACTGATACTGGGCATGTCCCACCGGTTGATCATTCTCTAGTCGGGCATATTCGCAATGGTTCGCACCAAAGTCGGCATGCCTCTCTCATGAGTATGACCGCCATGTCTTAAAGCAACGCTTCATCCGTACAAACCGTCGACCAAGAACGAGGCCAGAATTCTTCAGAAGAATACCATCAAATCCCGTCTCCAAGACAAAAAGGGCCTCAGAGCAATACTGCCTTACACGACGGCCTTGGCCACCACCACCGGAGGCAAACGTCGCGCAGAAGCGGTCCCGCAACAAGATCAGGGTGTGCCCAGGAGGTCGGCTACCTCGTGCTCATATGATCGCATTGCAGTTCAAGAATATTGAATGATCGTCGGACTTGAGAATGCGGGTATCCTACTTCTTTACGGTACTTGAGATGTGTGACTGGCTCGAACTCACTAGACTCTGGGACTTCGTGGTGGGCTTCTCTGGAAAGCATCGGTGAAAGACGATTGGTCGACGTGCCAGTACGGCAGTAGGTGCGCGTTTTCTGGTTCGTGACTGGGCGCCCGTATGGTGTCCAACGCTCACCAACCAGATTACAACCACAGCACAAAAATAGCTCTCCAAATCCGCATCAACCTGCGACTTACAAATACTGTGAAAAATTGCGCCAGTTTTTCAATTTCTTATTTCGTTAAGCGGTATTGAGCAGTATTGACTGGGAAGCATTTCGGGTTTCTCAAGAGCTTGCTGTACCTGACAAGGCAAGTTCACTGTCGTGAAGCCGACATCATGTCTAACAATGTCGTCGTCAATGGGTATGTATTCATACAATGCCGGTCCGCCGAAATTTATGAAAACGAGGTCTTGCGGTCCCAACGTCTCAAGGCGTTCGGCTTCCAACCCGACACTACTGCCTACGACACCATCTACCGAGGATTCCGTTGCAAGGCATCATGCTGAGACATCCCGCAGAATCAATTAGGCCATGTCAAGTTTTCGGAAAGAAGAGCCGTGATACAAAGGCTTCCGGCATTCCGGCACGTTTGCTACGGGGCCCTTGCAATACGTAGTGTGTGGACAGCCGTGACTATTGAAGAAGCAGAGACTGACCAGACTTGACGATAGCAGATCGATAACACATTTCTCACATCTTCGACCGTTCACCATGTCACATTACCCTCCACATCGAACACCAAATTCCCATGTCGGCACTGGTGTAAATGCAATCCGGTCCGGCCCCACACGGAGTGGACGGAGCGTAAACCTCAGCTGGATCCAACGTGGACATGAACCCCATACATTAGCGGAAGCACGTATCGGCTTCATCTGCAGGAGCTGTGCGACGCCTCATGCCAAATTGGAGCATCACATTCTATTCCAGCGGATGCAGTAAGTCACTTGCTCAGGTGCGGCTACCAAAGTTGAGTTTTTGGTCGGCAGTAAGAAAGATCACAGTGTGAAGCACTGGCATCCGTGCAAGATGATTGGCTGGCGACAGAGACCTACCATGTGCTAACCACGGAGTTATCGATGCATCTCCCTCCAGCTATCTGCTTAGAGTTAGCTCGACGTCTGCTGATTCTTCAATTTGGTCACATACTTGAGCATTTGACAGCCTCAAAACGTTTTCGTCTATGAAAAGTGATGCATTTTGCTATCCTGTCCCGGAGCTGGTTTTGCGCAAGGTCGCCCTGACGCTACGAGTGCCATGACGTGCTGTTCTGTACGAAGACGAAGCCTCTCATGGACACACTTCTGGCAACTGATCTACACCATCACAAGGGGCTCATGTGAAATCTTGTCTCCCTGGACCTACAGGGCGGCACAGCGTGTTCAATTTGTCAGTATGAGAAGAGGACAGCAAGTAGCGGCATCTTCTTTCGGGCTGTGTGCAAATATTCACACCAAAACAGTGGAAGTATTCAACAAAGCTCCAATTGTCAGCAATGGACTCTCCTAAAGACAACTACTGCGACATTGTAGCGAAGCTATGCTAGACTCACGAAACGAGAACGCATTTGCATAGTCACTGAAGCTATCTTCTTGCTTCAACTTGTCGGTAACTGATAACAGACATGTCACAGAAGTTGGCGACAGGACTCTGCACTGGTCAGACAGCGAGATCATGGGGCTGCAATGATTAAGCAATCACCAAGGGCTCTCTGTGGTTCTGTGGAATTCCCTGGCGAGGGGCGCGTGAGCCTTTCTCTCCAACTCTGAAAATCGCTCGAGCTAACCTCTAGTTGCGAAAGATCATAGTTAGCGGAAGCCTAAGTGGCCGTTAAGCACCGGGTGGCGTCATGCCTGCGATATGGATGCATGCAATTTTCGAACCATCGCTGGAGGTTGCGATCCCTGCGCCAGAGTTCCCGAGATCTGTTGCGATGGGCTCTCTCCATAGTTGAGGGGCCCAAGCCAGGAGTTGCTGAACACTTGTGTCTTGAACGTTCATTGACATGCCGTGGCCGATTCGGTTGCTACATGATCTCCCGGCGAACAACCCCTGGCTCCGCCTCTTGAATGCTGGTCGAAGACTATGCTGGCGCCTTGTGACGTTCTGGGCTGATGGCTGAATGTTGGTCGAAAAGCGACGGCTGCCGAACGAAGTCACCGCCGTAGACAAGCATCCCTCAGTCCAATGAAAGCTAATATAAACAGCTTCTTGTCAAAGGCGAATGTGACAGAATCGGATCTTTTTGCTTTCCAATGTCTAAGATGTTGTCTTGGAGTCGTCTTGGCCCTTAATCCTGTGGGCGAGGCAAAAAGAGGGGCGAGATGATTTCAAACATCGAAGGTCGTTCAGACGTGCCAGAAAGCTGAGACGTGACCGAGCAGCTGGGGGTAATAAGCGTTTTCCACGAGATGCTGAGAAATGGAATTTCAACCGACGATCGGAGGAGGCAAGGAGAAGAGAAATAACCCCGATGAAGAGAGAAATTGCAGTGTTGATCGAACCAACAGCGGTGCGGTCAGCACTCTGAATCTCTTCCCAGGCGACCCACGCCGTCCAAAAGCGAACCAACGGGCCAGCCTGAACGCCTGACGCCCATTGCCCTGCCCGTGACCTTGCTTCTTGCAATAACTTTGTGGCGAAAAAGCGATAGGTGTGCTGACCACGTCGTAAACGAGGCAGCCTGGCCTAGAACTATCCGGCGCCCGCACGTCTATCCTAGGCAGACTGCTGCCCGCTTCACTTTGACCTTCTAGGCTGACTGGCGCAATGAATTCTTGGTCATACAACGTATAATTCCATTTGTAAACACCAATGGATCTGCCTGTCACTGATCTAATGGCCTGATGGCCACGTACTCACCGAAATACAGGGCTGTCGGACAGATACGTGTACAATTTCGTATGGCTACGACCATTGCCACATACACACATCAGCGAAAAGCAGGGCTATCGATTAGGCAGTAGCCGGACCGCCCTGTCTTTCGAGTACTTCGCCTCAATAATAGCAGCAGGCTCATACGGCCGCCTAGGTACTTCACCGAAATCTAGACCTGTTTTTAATGCCATCAGCTCCGCATTCTAGACTACAACAGTCGCCTGGCTGCCTGCTGGGCGACTTGGCGGACTACAACTGATAGATGTTGCGGACGGCAAGCCTCCAAGTAAAGTGACGAGTATGAACAGATCCTTAAACAGGTTGACGCGCTCCGTCTGCCCCGGTTGAGAACAAAAAGTCGCCTTGAGAAGGCGTGTGAGGGGCGGCTTTCGCTAAAATATGATGAGTCTTTTGGCTTCGATGGGGTCCAATGGAACGACATCTTGTCTAGTGTGGGCGAGTTGACCGACACCAGTATTTTTATATTATTTTTTCGGGTTGTCGACACTTGAGATGTTAGATGAACAGTCAACGTCCAGAGTCTTTTTGATATCACATATGTATTATAGCTACTAGCATAGTCTCTGATGCTTTATTGAAAGACCAGTCGTATGATGCGAGAAAGTCGACTCCTTACATGTAGCTTCCCCATGAAGCTCAGCCGACTTTGAGCAACGGGATATTTATGGGACAGCGACCGACCGAATTCACTACTCGATGGAAATGTTAATTCTAGACACTGAACATTTGTTTATCGAGAAGACACAGTCTAGAAGCCAATTCAGCGTGAATTCGGGAAATCATTCTTGGGCGAGATACATCATCCAGGTTGGGAAAATAGGCCATGGAGTGTTTGGACAACAGTTTCTAGAGTAATTCTTTAATATCAGATGAATATCGTAGTTTCCCTCAGTTTCTCTTATTGCGGTTGAAGCTCACATCATGCATCGATCGGCTACGTGGAGCTTGCAAACGTGGCATGGCGACAAACACGGATCTGGGGGCAGAGTGAAAGAAGATTTCTAGAGGTCTCATAACGAAAGTCTCGAACTACTTACGTGTCGAGGCTCTTCGCAATTGGGCTTGATCGAATCAAAAGAGTAGAATGATCATACAGAAAATCGCAACATCCTAACCAAAGCCTCAGGGACAGAGGCATCCCTGCCACTTTCGATGACCACCTCTACTTTTCCTGTGACTGTAGGTGAAGTCAAATGCTAATAGTGGCTGGCCAAACACAAGCCACGGGAGCCAGCCCCAGATAAACTGGAACAATTAATCCGCAGTCAGAGTTTGAATAGACCATCAGTACAATTGGAAGACGAACTGCAGCTCTTCCATAGCAGCAATTATGCCACAATGTTTATAATATACCCAGTGTGGTTGCCTTGGAACTGTTTTCAAGGGGCGAATATTCTAACTCCCTTGAGTTTCGTTGCCTAGCAAGCACCACACTCAGCCCTCAATGTGTCCGCTCCACTTCATTAATACAACCACTTCTCAGGCGCTGTTCGTTCACCCAGGCAGCATTCTGAAGAGACATCATAGATATATATCGACTGAGTCTGCAACAGACCAATTAATCAACGCCCGGAGCGAACATAAGAGCATCGTGCAAGGCCCATCTGGTTTGGCCCCACGCACCTTTGATAAGGACTTGTTGAACGAGTGGCGCTCTCATTAAACACATGAAGGTGCCGATTTTTCACCAGGCCGCCAATTTCATCTACCAATTGCCATGTGTAGAATGCTGAAGTGATTAACGAGGTCAACACGATGACCTTTGGACAGGAGGCGACTCCACGTTATCTCGCAAGGGCTTGTCAGTAAGCTTGAAGCAACTCAGGCCAAAATAAGATCCAGATGGAACTAATAGTTGACGACGGGGAGCGGTGGGCTATCCTTAACAGCTTTGTTCAATTGGATACGATGTAGAAATGCCAAGACACGCAGTCATCTGGAGAAATCTCCAAGCTCGTCGGAGCGCGTTCCTGGTCGTTTGAAACTTGGGTAAGGTGCGCTGCATAAACAGGGACCAGGCAAGAATCCCTAGGCCCGATTCTCCCGCTGTTGTGCCACCGACCAACCAACTTCCTGAAGCCCTGTCGGCTGCTGAGATGAGGTTGCCTCACCTGAAGCCGAAATCTTGTCTTTGTATGGGTGCGAGTTCCTCCATGCTACTCGACTGCGAGTGGTGACAACACGTCATTGACTTTGCGGCCCAATTCAGTACCGGCGTCGGACCTACATGCCCGCTTCGATGTCGTGAGTTCCGGGCCGGCGTCGAACGGCCTCTGGTGGAACGATGCTACTGAAGAACAGGTGTACGGGGATTGGAGTGCGATTCTTATCGATTCGGGGCATAGGGCGTCGCCCAAGTCGGAGAAATAGACTGCGTCTCTTCGTCACTGCCTTGTCGCTTGGAAGGGAATCATCCTAAAGTAGCAGCAGATGTTGGGAATGGCGTCTTCAAAACTTTGCTTGTGAAATGAAATGAGGTCAAGGGATGGGTTCGGATGCTGGTGCGCTCATATTCGACAGTGTTTCCTCCCGCCCGAGGATTTTTGGAGCCGTCCCGGATTTGAGTGGGATGAGGCAACCGCCAACTTAGACTTGAGTGGGATGAGGCAACCAATGGTAGCCATCCGTATGAGGGCCATGTTACGACTCGTGGGCATGGCAGAGCCATGGTGGGCATGACAGAGCCATGGTGGGCATGACAGAGCCATGGTGGGCATGGCAGGACATGGCGTCCCAGCGCCCCATAGCGGACCTGGAGCGTTGCTGCCCTTCCACTCCACGATTGGGATACCTCCACTCCACGATTGGGATATTACCTCCACTCCCTTACAGTAGCAACCCTCCCCATCAGTCTCTTTTACCTTAGGTACTCAGCACAGCGAAATTGAGCTTATCAACACAAATAACCTCGATGCCCCGTGCAAGATTCGACGGAATGAATTCACTTCATCAAATCATCTTGTCAAAAGCCTTGAGTAAAGGACTTCATCTCTTATTCAGACCTCTGCACCGGCGCGCCCTTTTGTGTTGACTCTGCCGCCTGTCTTTGACCCGTCGTTTCCATCTCATCGCACCAAGACAATCCACAATCACCGCTACAATGAGTGACATTTCCAACAAGGCCATTGTCAATGGGTAAGATGCCCTGCAACTCTTCAAAGCCACCCTGAGCAGGGGTTTTCTCAACACCGCCGTTGACAACGTCTGTTACTCATGAAGCTTAAATATACTGACATACCAATAGTCATGTCCCACATGGCGACGACGCCGCCGCCGCCACCAGAGATGCCAGGGCTTGTGAAGAGAAGCGTATCGACTCCTTCCTGAACGATGATGGGCCCGTCCCTCTGTTCCGCCAGTCTGCCGATGCCTCTCACCAACGTCATTCCGACAAGATTAAGAATGACATGATCGCCGAAGTTATCGCCAAGGCCAATGACATTATCTCCAAGGTCAACAAGTGAACTTGACGATGCTAGCTTTTTGATCTTTCTACAAGTTGCGGAAAGAAGAAGCTTGCCCTGACAAGATACATCAGTAAGTTGAACAGTCAAGATGTAGACCACACGGGCTGATACTTATGGCGTAGACAAGACAAAAGACCAGCCACAGCAACGTCGCTTCGGAATGCCATGCCTTGAGAGCAGCTCTAACGACAAGTCGTGCCCAAACCCCCACGTTTCTCGCATGATGCTGTAGCTGCAAACATCTCCGGTGCCCAGCAGATTTTCGTAGAAGCTGTGGGCCCTCGACCGCGATGCACTTACACGCCTGCTCGGCATGGTGAAGGCATCGACTCGAACTGGCAATGCACTCGCCCCAACATTGGGCCTGGAAACCTTGATCGGAGAGCCGGGCCCCACGCCGGCCCGCTGACGCCGATCCACGGCCGTTTAGTGTTTCGGACCCGGTCCCGCGGAACAGGGTGGAGACACAAATCCACACTCGACGGCTTCGAGGACCATGCAAGCCTTGACAGCCTGGCCAACTCGATCCGAGAACAAAGCCAAGGTGGCCGAACCATGCAACACAACCAGGCGGCTGTGCCCCCAACCGATCCCATGCGGGGCCTGCATGAGACCGACACCCATCAGCGGATACTTAGACAAGAGGGGTGCGTCGGTTGCCTTGCGCCAGGCGACCGGGCACCGCGTCTTATCCCTTCTTATATGCCCCCCAATTCCCATCCCCATCCCTAGTCACAATAAGATTGTCATGTTTTCTCGTCCGTCCCCTGATTTTCCCATTTTTCTTTTGAAACAAAGGTCGTCATTCCTGAGATCTTCACAAGCCACGTTTTTTTTTCGGAGATCCCGCACTAGCCTCACAACCGGCCGCCGCCACCGAGACGGGTTGCCGTAAGCGACCAGCTGTCAAAGCGCGCCTCCTCACCGCCGGCGCAAATACGCATGCGGCGATCTAAACAAGGTCAGACCGAGGTGCAGGTGTCACAGGTGCAGCAGATGTTTATTGGCCGGCGCTCAACCTCAAATCACGACGGATGAATCCGGGAAAGAAACGCGGTAAAAGTGCGATTAACGATTAAATAATACAAATGAACTGATCTTTGAGCCCCCCCCAAACTCCGTGGATATCATGCAGTTTCCTAGTCATTCAGTCATAATGCTTCGTGTGGTGGCTCATGCTGTTTCCCGCAGCGTGAGCACGTAGGGCAAATCGGTCGAGTCTGTCCGTGTGGCTAGGCGGATGACTGAGCCCGATGCCGAGCTTCCGGATGCCCTCGATCTCAAGCTTGCGCTCGAAGAAAAATGACTGGGACCATATGTCGGCCGCGTCTGGGCGAAGCTATTTAAGCTGGAGGACCTTGATATTGCACCCGCCAAGGTCCCCATAGGCGTTGCGGGCGCGGTGCGGTACTGCATCCAAGTGTGTGCAGAAGAGTTGCGGGCGGTCACGGCCGGCGCCTTCTTCTTGAAAGAGCCCTGCGTGCTTTGCGTCGCTGAGCGAGACAGGCTGCTGCGAGGCGTAGTGGGATTCGTGGCCATGGGCGCATCATTGTCGATGTCGCTGTCGGAGCCCTCGCTGGGCTCACCCACACCAAGGACGGCCGGATCCAAAGGCCGCATGCCGCGCAGTATCGCGGCAAAAAGGTGCATCAACTCGCGGAATCTCGCATTCGATATCGGCCGTGTGGAGAAGCGTGCATACTCGTATGCGGCCAGGAAGTCTGCGGTTGTCGCGTTAAGCGAAATGACCCCCAGCTCAGCCAGGTGTCCGAAGTAATCACGCAACCCCATGTGCAGTGGTCGCTGTAGCAGGGCCACGGCGTCGGGATCAAGCATCGGTGGGCGAGTCGAGGATGTCGGATCGGGGGGCGCTGAGGTCAGCGCTTTCGCTTCGATGAGGTTCGGCAGCTCGGAGAGCACGTTACTGTACTGGAGGTCGGGCAGATCGACGGAATTCGGGGACGACCAGCCGTAGTGTTCAATCTCGCCCCAGACTGGACGTCGAGGTGGCAGAGCTATTCCCGTCTCCTTCTCTGTCGTGGCTGGCTTTTTCAGGCTCGGCAGCTGGAATCGCTTCTTGGCGTCGCTGCCGCCGGTGTACGTTTTTTCTGGGAGCGCCTCGCCTGGATCGTTGAGCGCATTCGTCTCAACACGCGGCCTGGCGTCATAGGCAATGGCTGCGCTGCGCGTGAGATCGGCCGTGATCATCTCGTGGACTTTTTTGTTCACGTCGCCCTTCTCGATGGGGATCCATGGTTTCGGTATCGATGCCAGAATCGTCTTGTTGAGATACAACCGGGTCGCGTAGATGAAGGATACGATCAGGAGGGTGAGAGTCAGAGTGGCGGCGATGATCCATATGTTGTATGGCTGATTGTTTGAGTATGCCTGGTAGATGGTGTCGCCCGGGGTGACGAGAAGCAGGAGGGCGAGGAGGAAGCATAGGACGAAGTAGAAGCTTCCGTAGATAAAGCGGAAGATTGCGCGTGGGGAGAACATCGGGGGCGGTCAGATGGAGGTACGTGTTCGAGGGGGCATCAACCCGGGAGGCGACGAGTTTTCAGGATGGGAATCATGGACCGACGGGTCAGTGCATGAGGAACTGGCGAAAACCGGAAAAGCATGGCTGGGTGGGAGGACGCCGATGCGGATAGGAAGTGGTGAGTGTAGTGGCGAGGCTAGCAAGTAGGCGAAAGGTCAGACATTACATAGGAAAGAAGAGAGAAAAGGGTTAATGATAGTAAGAGAACGGAGGTTGGACAAAAAGGCGGGTGGTTGCGTTGCGCACCCGGGTTGCGTGAGAGTGACGAACAGCAAGACGGGCGGAGGCGGGAGCGGGAGGCTGGGCCATTATGTTTTATTTCGCTGCACTGAGTGGTGAGTGGTCCACCGGCTCATCCCCCAAAAAGCTCAGGTGGGGGTCGCTCCATGCGCACCCTCGTAGCTTTATTTCCAGGCTTTCTAGCCCAGAATCCGGCTTAGTGGCCCAGGCGGGTGAGCGGCCAACGGGCACTAACTATTTAGATTCCAGCCCTCAGAGACAGATCACAATGGCCTGGAACTGGGGGAATCCTCGGCAGCTCTAGGTTGCCTTTCTTCCCTTCTGCCGCTGCTCCGTCGACTTGGGAAAGAGCATGACTAGCGCCCAGCAGTTGTCTTGCATGTGCGACTGTGCCCAATCGCCCGCATCCAATCGTCTCATGTCCATTCTCCTCCTGACCCAGACGGGACGGACTTGCGCAGTTACATGTGATAGACTTTGAGGCGGTATCTTCGGATACAATCAGCATTGTGTTTTACTTTCTTTCTTTGCGTGGTACTACGTACACGTCGTTATGCATACACATGGGGGGTCCTTTTTTCCTCCGCCCAACAAACGCCCTCACCGACCCAAAACCCAAGTACGCAGCCACAAAAAAGCCCGCTTCTAGTAGGCCTGCTGCATCTCAGGGAGTCGTGATTTGTCCTCCGGCGGGGGAGGCTGTTTGACCGACGTTTCCTTGGCTAGTCTGATATCCGTGCGACTCAACCTCAAGTCGCTGCTGTAGGGCTCGAACTCTGCAACCACATGGGCCAGGCCCGTCTTGAGAGCGGAAACGACCGCGTCGACCTCGGGCGTGGCCGTCTTCTGCTCAATGTCCGTCCAGTGCGCCGGGAAATTGGCCTTGAATGCCTCAATCTTGGTGATGATCGTGGTGAAGGTCCGGATGACGGTAGCTACGTCTCTGTGGACGTTGCCAAACTTGTCCTCCTGCAGACTGTTCACCAGGAACAAGCTGAGTACATCGGCGGCGTTGATGTACTGGCTCAACTCCGAGTATGGTGTGCCGAGGATCACGGCGGTGAGGCGATTACGGAAGCTTTGGCGAAAGATCCAACCGATATGCTCGTTGCTAACCACCTTCAACGCCCAGGTCTGAACCTGGCTCTTCAGTTGAGGCGATGAGAGTGCCTCTTGCTGCTCCTTGCTCAGTACCTTGTCCCGCGCCCCCCGGAGCATCTTCTTCGCCGAGGGACTCAGCTGTGCCACTGGCGAGTGGCCAGGGTGTTTTCCGACCGAAGTCAGAGCCCTTTCCACTTCTCCGCGCATGGTCTTGTTCGCCGGCCTGCTCTGGAAAATCGGGTCCTCTTTCAGGGGTGCTGAAGAGCGAGTTCGCACCTCATCGACCACGACCGGGGCAGACGGCGCAGCAATCGGCTTTCCGTACTCGTCGATTCTCTTCTCAATTGTCTTGACCACGTCAAGACAGAGAACGTAGATTTGCAACCACATCGGGCCGTCCTTACGATCGATATCCTCGTAGATGGCCTTGCGCCTGACTGAGTCGTTCCGGGCGATGTAAGCCAGTTCCCAAAGGGCGAAGCACTGCAATTATTAGCCCGAGGACGACAACATGTGGCAAGAGGCCTTACTCGAATCTGCGACTTCTTGCTCTTCAATCCGTTCAGGAGACTACCGTTGGGGTCTTTGGACTCGGTTGTGAGCGGCTTCCCATTCTTCAGCGGCTCCTTGACCATGAAAGTCGAGAAGGCGTGGTTCGCCGTCTTCCAAACGCTGGAAATCAGGAAACCAGCAATGAAGCACCGCAGCATCAGGTACATGTCCAGCGGGTGAGTAGGGGGCAGCATGTTCGTCTTTGGGAGATTGTAAAACGGGCGCAGAAAGAACAAGGCCCAACCCCAGGTCCATGATCGTAGGAGCAGGAAGTAGGCAGCAAAGGCGAAGAAAATGTCGGTAAAGGCTCTCTGGATCGCCTGGATGAGGATCGCGGGAATCTCGCCCACAACGTTCTTCAGCGTTGCAGAGGTATCTCCGGAACTCTTCACTTCACCGCTCTCGGTCCTCGACACGTCGATGATGATCTTGTCTTCGTCGCGGTAGAAGTGGGAGAGAGACTGCAGTGCTGCGCTGACGGCCATGTAGCAGAAGAAGAAAATTGTCCTCTCGTTCAGCCTGGCCCGGTCGCCGCTGTAGTAAGTGACCAGTCCCAAATTTGCCGTCTCAGGCACGGCCCAGATATATACGTAGGAGAACAGCGTGCTCGAAAACGAGTAGAACATCCATGTTTCCAAGGTCTGGATGCTGAAGAAGTACTTGGTGAACGCGTGGAAGGCCGAGTTGGAAACGCGGGTGCCGACGTGGTATTGGGAAATTCGTAGGACAATGATCGATAGGCCGCAGATGAAGAGAAAAAGAGTTCGGATGCCCGCCGGGCCAATGGGGAACCAAGTCCAGAAGTCTGGCAGATGTCAGTCGGGAGCGTCGCGAGCTCGGCTCGTGGACAACTACTCACAAGAGCTCCAGCCCGACAGGAAGATGGCCTGCAAATAAGAGAGTGCCAGCAAGATGGTCGCCGTGGAAGAAAATCGCCTATGCAGCGCGGGCTGCAGAAAGTCCTTGTAAGGAGCCCTTCTGACTGTTGCGGGTGCCATGGTGACAGCGCATGGCCAGTCGACCGTATGTTTTGGGCGAAGTTGGCGAGGCTGCACTCTACCTTGTGCCGGGATCTGGCAGTAAGTAAATAATGTAAAAATCTCCAGTGCAACAACACTGCAGGTACAGGTCGAGCGGCCTACCTAGCGCCCAGGATCCACCGTGGAAACCGGTCTGAGCCACAGAGGTCACGTGTAGATAAGATAATCAAGCACCCTGATTGCGAAAGTGACGTGATTGGAGGGCGTCGGAGACTTACGTAGGTTCCAGCCACAGCCGACGACGACATTCGGTCCCTTGCGCTACATGACGAGTCCGCACTCCCCAAACACACATCGAGTTGTCATTTCTCGTCACCGTAGTTCATCACCGACACCACAGACTCAACACTCTTTGATACCCCTTGTTCCTGATTTTTGCTCCTGCACTTCCCACGATGTCGTACGATCAGCTGTCGTCGCTCGAGGCGGGCCGATCGGGTCGCCAAGGCAACTACTCCGACGACCCCGAGTTCAAGCAGCTGCAGTCTCAGTTGACGAACAAGATCTTCAATCTGCGGCGGAACATCCAGCAGCTGACTTCCGACGTCAATATTCTCGGCACGAAGCGCGACACCGCCCGGGTCAGGGAGCGAGTCCACGACCACCTCGAGAAGACGCGGGACCTGTGTAAGGAGATTGGAGACGGGGTCAAGAAGCTCCAGACTTGGGATGATTTGACGGTTTGTAACAGTAGCCGACGATGGATGCGTTTCAGTGCTAACTCTGCATTAGAAACAACAAAAGTACGATCAATCCAGGGTGTCGACAGACTTCCAGAACGCACTCCAAGAGTTCCAAGACATCCAGCGAAAGGCGCTCGAGAAGCAACGCGCCTCTGTAACAGCCGCTCGCGCAGCTCAAGATGGAGAAGGAGCGGACGCCTCGGCGGGCACCGAGGGGCGCCTGGAACAGCAACAGCAGCAAGAGGTCATCCGTCTGGCGTCTCAAGACGAAGTAGATTTCCAGGAAGCGCTCATTGTCGAGCGCGAAGAGGAGATTCGCAACATTGAGCAAGGTGTCGGCGACTTGAACGTCTTATTCAGACAAGTGGCCCAGATTGTCACCGAGCAAGGCGAGCAGCTGACGTCGATTGCGGATAACGTGGAGGACGTTCGCGACGATACCCGAGGCGCCCAGGTTGAGCTCAGGCAGGCGGCCCGACATCAAAAAGCAGCTCGCAACAAGGGATGCTGTTTATTGCTCATTCTCGCAGTCATTCTCACAATCATTCTTCTTGCGATATTCTTGGACTAGCGTAACGTGGGTTAATGAGGTTTTGGTATTGGTGATATTGCAAAGGGCGTTGGGGGCTGTGTTGCTGTTATTGTACATCAGGGCTTCGTTGAGCCACAAACATAATCCGGGGGTGCTTCCCGATTCCATACGTCTTCTCGAATCAAAGGCCCCGCAAGATCGCTCTCTCCCGGCGGGTGCAAGGCTTGAAACTGGAAGGTTTATGCCGACGCGTGAGGTAGTGGCTTAACGTCCGAGTTGCTAGTGACGAACTGATCCAGTAAATGAAGAGCCCTGCGGGCAGGTTGAAGAGGGCGAACGGTGCAGTAACTGACAAGAGGAGCAGACCTCTAGTGAGTCGCACTTTCCATCTGTTGCGGTCGGCCAGAGGTCCGATATTGTTGGGGCGAAGGTCAAAGACCATTTTGCGAAATTCCGGATCGGTCGGCCAGGAATTCCATAACATTGTCCCGCAGAGGCAAGCGGGCAGGACGAATCCAGAAGGATCGGGTGCTGCAAAGTCCATCAACAGCTGCCCGTTTGCGAGATACCAGCCCAAATCCACAGACGATCCTATTGATTGCACACCGGCGGAAACAGCATCAACTGGCGACAGGGCTGTGGCTGCCTGGTCCGACACAGAAAGTGCTCCATCAGGGGCCGAGTTCGCAGAGTTTCTGTAATTGCCGGAGATTAAAGATAACAAGCCACCGCCGGCACCGCATAGTCGTCTGATGGCCTCTGACATTGCAAGCCAGGCAGGAATTCCGAGGGCCGGCGCCCAGGTCCTCCAGTCCTGTGCATTTCGGGCTGCCAGGATCCTTCTGCGTTCGCGCATTAGCCGCAATGCATCGGCGACAGTTCTACCATTGAGATGAGCACTCCAGGCATAGAGGAAGGGTGCCGCATCGATCTGGCGCTTGACGATTTTGTTTGTGTAGACTTGGAGCGGAAATCGCAAAGCGGCAACGATAATGGCAGCCGCGGGGATAGCCAATCCCCATCCGAGGCCCGCACCGTGAAGCCCGAGCAGGAGACCCTCGCCCATTTGAACTCCCCCTTCTACGATGGCGGCCATAGAAGCGTTTCGACGGTAAATTCTTGGAACACCCAAGGGCTGAGTACCTGCGCGTGGTTGTGGTCGAAGAATGGCATGGTATGGGCTTGCTGAGAGGCCTGCCTGGTAGCCCCTAGGTCCCAGAGCGGACCGCGCTGCTCTCAGAGAAGCCATGACGGGCTCTTTGCGAGCTCAGTCAGACTGAGTGAGCCGGACGGAATGGTCGCAGCAGACGACGAATGGGCGACAGTGGAGTGGGTATCAGATGTCGAGTGCGCGCCGGTAAAATACCTACACCACACCAGAGCCGGTTTGAGTCGCTGTTGCTTGAGGCTGAGGATGAAAATGAACAGTCCAACTCTGAGTGGTCAATTGAGAGCTTCCCAAGCGGGTCGCCGCACAGACCATGTCGAATCAGATCAGTCCGTCGCCCACTGTGCCGCAAGAGACGTTGACCACTGGAGGGAAAGCTGCCCACCACCTGGACCCTGGCGGGGGTCCCACAGTCCACCGGGGCCGAGTGCCGCAGCACGACGGCAGGTGTGCCGCCCTAGCCCATGCCCGTGCAGCGCTGCAGCTCCCCCACCTCGACATTCCACCACCTTACAACCTGGCCAGTTTCCCGTCCCGACCCATCTCGTCCCATCCTCAGCATCCCACGACGACGTCAACGGGCATGCTGCTGCTGCTGGACCTGACCGCCGCGATCTTCGGCTTTGACAGCCTTTTACCCCAAACGACCCGCGGTCACTGCGCAGCGTAGAACGCCTCTTAGGCCGCCTTCATTTCCCATCTACCTCTACCTGCTCGGCACCGATGCCAGAAACCTGCACAGCGCCGTCTGGGCAGAAGCCCTTCTCTTTCGGCCTCGATCCTTGGACCCTCGCCTACGTCGTCGTGCCAATCATAGCCATCACTCCGCTAGCAACCTTCATCATGTTTCCTCTGCTGATGCGCGGCCTCAGTGCCCTGCTGGGATGGTATCTACGGAAGAAGACGGAAGGAAGACGCGCACAGCTCCTCGAGCTCATGGCCGCAGAGCAACAATCCTTCAAGCAGACACGCTCCTCTTCCAAGACCCAAAGCAGCAAAGAAAACGTGCAGGCACATGCTTCTGGAAGCTCGGAAAAGGCAAACAAGGACACAAACTGGACTGGAGTCGTCGGCTTCTTCCACCCCTTCTGGTACGCAGGTCTTTGATGAACACCAGGACCCCGCTAACAGCAAACAGCAACGCCGGAGGAGGAGGCGAGCGAGTCCTCTGGGCTGCAATCAAAACTACACAGGAGCAATACCCAAACGCACTCTGTGTCGTTTATACTGGTGACCATGAAGTGAACAAGCAGGCCATGCTCGCGCGTGTCAAGGTTTGTACCCCAGGCACCCAACCCCTCTTTATCAACACTGACACAATGTCCCAGACCCGGTTTAACATTGACCTGCACCCCCCTACTGTCAACTTCCTCTACCTAAACACGAGACACCTTGTTCTGGCCTCGACATGGCCTCACTTTACACTTCTTGGACAGTCGCTTGGATCTGTCATCTTAGCCTGGGATGCCTTCCAGCTCCTTGTGCCAGACATCTTTATTGATACCATGGGTTACGCTTTTGCCCTGGGACTGTCCAAATTCCTGTTTCGCCGGATTCCCACGTGTGCTTATGTGCACTACCCGACAATCTCGACCGACATGCTGGAGTCCCTTGACCCCAAGTCTGCGACCGGAACACAAGGTGTTAATGCCGGCAAAGGAGTAGGCCTGCGGGGTACGGTGAAGAAGACATACTGGAAGCTTTTCGCAGCCCTGTATTCTCGAGTTGGATCTACTGTCGACATTGTCATGACGAACTCGACCTGGACTCAGGACCATGTTCAGAGACTCTGGGGCCCCCACCGCCAAGCCAGGTCCCGGACCAACCCCATCGCCGTCAACTATCCCCCCTGCGCCGTCGAGGAGCTGGAGGAGGCGGTGGAGGTCTCTGAGGCCAGCGAGAAGAAGCGCGAGAAGGCTTTGGTCTACATCGCCCAGTTCCGCCCCGAGAAAAACCACCAGCTCATCATCCAATCCTTCGCCGAGTTCCTCAAGACGAACACCGAAGCCGCCAAGGAGGCGAAACTGGTCCTCATCGGTAGTGTCAGAGATGACCACGACTCCAAGCGGGTGTACACGCTGCGCCTCCTTGTCAACGAACTCAACATTAAGGATAGAGTCGAGTTCCACCTGGACGCGTCGTGGCCCGAAATTTTGGACTGGCTGCGGAGGGCTTCAGTCGGTGTCAACGGCATGTGGAACGAGCACTTTGGCATTGGTGTCGTCGAGTACCAAGCCGCCGGTTTGATTTCCGTTGTCCACGACAGCGGAGGACCCAAGCTGGACATTGTCACTGAGGTTGACGGCCAGCCCACAGGTGAGAAAGGCCGCAAATCTTGCAAGACGCAGACTAACACAGGCAGGTTTCCACGCTACCAATGTGCAAGAGTTCGCGGAGGGTTACGAAAAGGCCCTCTCGATCAAGAACGCACTTCCCATCCGGCTTAGAGCACGCCAGTCGGCCAAGCGCTTCACCGAAGGAGAGTTCGACAAGAAGTGGATCGCTCAGATGGAAAAGTTGATGGCCATGACGCCCTAAATGCATTTGCTCTTACTTGTATCTCTATATGTACTTGATAGACTCGAGGATACCCTTTTCCTTCAGACACCCTCAATAAACAGACAATGTTCTAGTTAGTGTGCTCTACTGTATCTAAACGGTAAATGCGCCGCTATTCTTCTGCCGCGGCTCACTTGCCGCCTCGAAGAGGCCGTCATCGAACTTGATGCCCTGCACGGCGCTGCGACCCTCGGGGACCCAGGTCACCTTGTGGCCCTTCTCAATCATGCTGGAGACGGTGTCGTTGTCGAAGGGGTACTCAAAGGTGACGGTGTTGGGCATGAGCTGGTCGTGCAGGCGCGGCTCACGCAGGGCCGCCTTCATGGTCTGGCCGTGCTCGAGGACGTGCCAGGTGACCTGGGCCGTGGAGCTGATGATGCGGGAGCCACCGGCCGCGCCGACGGTGACGAAGAGCGTGCCGTCGGGGTTCTCGACGATGATCGGCGTGATGGATGAAAGCGGCCGCTTGTTGGCACGGACAAAGTTTGCGGGGGAGGGCTCGAAGCCGAAGGCGTTGCGGACGCCGGGGATGGAGAAGTCGTTCATTTCGTTGTTCCTGTCATGTTAGCGGTGGGGGGAAAGGGATGAGACGAGAACGTACAGGATGACGCCAGACAACGGGTCCATGATCTGCGCGCCGAAGAGCAGGTTGACCGTCGTCGTCAGGGAGGTGGCCATGCCGGACTTGTCCGCCGTGACAATGTGCGAGGTTCCGAAGCCTTCGCTCGCGTAGGTGCCGTGGGGGTCGTACTTCTCGACGGGCTGCGTCTGGTTATCGAGGATACGACCGCGGATGTCCTTGGCCGTGACCTCGTCGATGAGGGTGTCCTCGAACGGGCCGATGCCCTCGACGAAGTCCGGGTCTCCGAGGAGGGAGCGGGCGCCGTACGCGAACCGGAGGGCCTCGTCGAAGCGGTGGACGCCGAGGCTCACGTCGTCGCTCTCGGAGGGGTCGAACTGCTCCATGATCTTGAGGGTGTTGAGAGCGACGGCGCCGCTGGCGGGGGAGCCGACCGAGGTGAGACGGTAGCCGCGGTAGGTGATGTTCAGGGAGGGGCGGACGACGACTTTGTAAGATTGCAGGTCGTCGAGGGTCATGGTGCCGTTGGAGGCGCGGACGGTCTCGACCATCGACTCGGCGATGGGGCCGGTGTAGAAGGCGTCGGGGCCCTCTTCTGCGATCTTGGCGAGCGTGCTGGGGATGTTAGGTGGGAGCTGAGTTGAAGGGGGCGGGGAGTCGCTTACGCTCCGTATCTCTTGCGGTAGATGGTGTCACCAAGAGCGAGAAGGGTGCCTATCAACCGTTAGATGAGTCGAGCTCAAGTCGCGAGAGACTGACCATTGGGGGCGAATTCCTCAGCCCAGACGGGATCTTCGACAAGGAAGTTCTTTTGGTCCTTGATGGCTGAGTCCATGTACCGGACCAAGTCTTCAGAGACTCGGAACCCGGTCTTGGCCAGAAGTGCAGCCGGAGTAACGACCGTCTTCCAGGGAAGAGACTGTGGCCAATCAGCTCAAATCTTTGATTTCCGACAGTAAGTTGACTTACTCCATACTTCTTGTGGATGTATTCCAACCCACGGACTTCGCTCGGCACGCCCACAGCCAATCCGCCGTACACGCTTCCCTCGACGTTGCCCTGGTACATGTCCTGGAACGCAGCGGCCGGCGCTGCCTCCCTAAAGTCTACAGACTCATAGTTTCCTTCCGAGTCTCTAATGACAACGAAGCCACCGCCGCCAATTCCAGAGTGGTACATGCCAACCGTTCCCACGCAAAAGGTGGTGCCAACAAGAGCGTCGACGGCATTGCCCTATGCACGGTTAGCTTGCAGATAAGCGCAGGACAACTCTAGAGACAACGCACGCCGCGCGCGATAAGATCGCGACCTATCCTGCTGCACTCCACTGCCTCACTCGCGACGGCGCCGTTGCTGCCGCCGTTGGGGTTGAAGACGAATTCCGGTATCGCCGCGGCCGAGACGGAGCGCAACTCGGCCAGAAGCAGCAAAGAGGCATAGCCACGCCATGTCGAGCGCGTAGAGGGCTCTGAGTGTTGTCAGTCTGGGCGTTGTCCAAGAACGCTGATCCCACGGCATGGGACGAACTTACTCATCTCGGGCGGGCGAATGAAGGATGGGCGGCGGTCAGTGAACTCTCAACACCGGACGGAACCTCCGAGATATCGGCGCAAACGCCGATGATAGATAAGACAAAGGGGAGAGGGTCTAAACGCTGTGTTGTCCACGCCGGCTCTTGTGTCTTGTCTCCGTTCCAAGAAACACACAACTCCCAAACACTCACTCAAAAGCCTGCAAAGTTGGGGCGATGGCGAGCTTCACTTCCGTATTCGGGGGCGCGCCATGACTTATGTCGACTGGACCCTCGATTGCGACAGAGCCGAGTCCCCAGCAACTCAGCAGGTCGGGCGGGTTCCACACCCCCGGGCTTACTGATAAGGGAAGCTGGGGCGCATGATAGCACTTGGTGCAGGGTCATCTGGTGCGGCCCCACCCCGATGACCAATCAGCGAACGGCAAATTAAGTAATGCTCAGCAACTTTCAGACGGTGATAACTTTTTCTCGAGAGTCACAAGCTTCAACTCGAACTCAGTGAAGGGTGATAGCTGAAGGTGCACCACACACTTATAGCGCTAGGGGTGTATTTTTTGTCATTTTTTTTCATTTACTCAAACACACCCGGTTTCCTGCAGGCTTTAGTTTGCCCCAACCGATACAGCGCCCCCCAGAAGTTTCATCAGAAACCCTTCTTGATGGGTTTGCCCCTGCGGATCCTTCCGAGACTCAATTCATCTTCACTTCGACCGGCTCTCAGAAACTTCACAGCCAGCCGCGCCTCGAGCACGGCCGCGGCTTTTGTCAGACGCAGCATCATGTCCTCGACGACAGAAGCACCCCCGGTGCAGCCGCAAGCCGCCTCACAACCCGCAGAGGGCCTCCCTTCAAAACCGCCCCAGGGACAACAAAAATGGCAAAACAAGAACGGCAAGCACAACGGCAAGCGCCCGTTCCAGGGTCAAGGAGGTGGGCGTGACAAGTTCAAGCAACGGAAATCCAAGCGTGAGAGGAACATCACAGAGGGGTCCTCTGAGGAGGTCTTGGCGGCGGATGTGCAAGCGCTCATCGCGTCCCGCAAGGAGCTGAACCCCGAGCCGGAGGCTGAAGTCAAGGAGGGTGAGACGGAGGGCGCCGAAACATCAACAACACCCCTACCCGCCCTCTTCACCGAGATCGAAGTCGAGGTCCTGGAACTCTCGTCCACGGGCGACGGCCTGGCCCTTCAGCCCGGCTGCTCCTCGCACGTCTACGTCGTCCCCTTTGTGGCCCCCGGCGACGTGGCCAAGATCAAGGTCGTCCGCCACGTCCGCGACGAGAACTACTCCGTCGCCGACTTCTTGTCTGTCACCAAGCCCGGCCCCCTCCGCGACGACTCCCGCGTCAACTGCAAGTACTTCACCCAGTGCTCCGGCTGCCAGTTCCAGATGCTCGACTACCCGACGCAGCTGGCGCACAAGCGCACCATCGTCGAGAAGGCGTACCGCAACTTCTCGCAGCTGCCCCCCGAGCTGGTGCCCGCGATCAAGGACACCATCGGCAGCCCCTTGCAGTACAACTACCGCACCAAGCTCACGCCGCACTTTGACGGCCCTCCCGGGTTTCACAAGAGGGGCAAGCCGCGCCAGCCGCTCAGCAAGGTGCCCGAGGTGGGCTTCAACGCCAAGGGCCGGCGCATCGTCCTCGACATCGAGGACTGCCCCATCGGCACCGACGCCGTGCGGGCCGGCATGAAGCGCGAGCGCGCCCGCATCGGCAGGGAGTTCGGCAACTACACCAAGGGCGCCACGATCCTCCTCCGCGAGAGCACCAAGCGCTACCCCAAGAACGTCATCAACGGCAGCGCCGCCGCCGTCGATGCCGAGCAGCCGCCGGCGGAGATCCCCGAGGACGCCGTCCGCGTCGAGACGGACGCCCACGTCGACATCAAGACGTGCATCTCGGACACGGCGGCCATGTCGACCGAGTACATCGACTCCTTCCTCTTCACCAACCCGGCCAACTCCTTCTTCCAGAACAACAACTCCATCCTGCCCAAATTCACCGACTACATCCGCAGGCACGTGATGCCGCCCGCGGGCCCCAACCGCGACCGCATCAAGTACCTCATCGACGCCTACTCGGGCTCCGGCCTCTTCACCATCACCCTCGCCTCGCTCTTCCAGGGCAGCACGGGCATCGACATCAGCAAGGACTCCATCGACTACGCCCGCAAGAACGCCAGGCTCAACAACCTGCCCGAGTCGCAGTGCAACTTCATGGCCGCCGACGCCCCGGAGCTGTTCAAGCACGTCACCTACCCGGCCGACGAGACCGTCGTCGTCATCGACCCGCCCCGCAAGGGCTGCGACAACGACTTTCTGAGCCAGCTGCTGCGCCACGGGCCCCGCCGCGTCGTCTACGTGAGCTGCAACGTGCACACGCAGGCGCGCGACGTCGGCGTCCTGGTCCGCGGTGACCTCGGCGACCACGGCACAAAGTACGAGATTGAGAGTTTGGTCGGGTTCGACTTCTTCCCGCAGACGGGACACGTCGAGGGTGTTGCGGTGTTGAACAGGGTAGAGAAAAGCACATGATACCATTTCCATCGTTCAGCAATAGAATTTCAAAATCAAAAAAACTTGCCGCCGTGAAAAAGGTGCGGTACTTGCTCTAGTTCTTTTTTTTGTTTATTCGTGGTCTTCGTCTGTCTACTCATGTATCGTTCTTGTACAAAAGAGACCTAGCCCTCCAACGCCCGGTTGTCTTCAAGCAGAATCTTCAACGCCTGTACCAGGACCTCGAGCACCTCTGACCGCCGACTCTTCTTCGCAGCCTCCTTGAGCACCTCGAGCCCGTCCTCCTCAATAATCTTCTTCCTAGCGTTGGCTCCCGGTGCGCCCTCGGTGGCCACCATATTGTAGATGATGAAACCGGCGCGGTGGCGCAGGTCCTCGTTGTCATCCGCGCACATGTCGAGAATGACCTTGACGCCCCGCTCACGATCCACGACAGCCTGTACAACGTTTTCGTGACCTGTGAGAGCTGCTAGCGCTCCACCGGCTGCACTGCGTGTGCCCTCGTCCTCAGAATCCGCCAGGGCCAAGAGAATGTGCAGCCGACCCTTGGCTTGCGGGCTACCGTCGGCATACAGCGCCAGGCCTTCAACAGCTTGTACGAGGTTGCAGATGAGCTCAACGGCGGCCTTGGCAACCCGTATGTTTGAGGAGAGCAGCTGATCTTCGATCTGCGGCCATGCTGTCCGGATGATGGCCCGTCTGGTGTCGAGATCGTCAGTAGACGCGAGGTTAGTAAGAGCCATGAGCGCCTCGAAGGTCGGAAGAAGATCCCGGTGCTCAGCCGCCGGGTCCGGAGGAATGATGGAAATAAGAGGCCGAATAGCAGAGCTCTGCGGATTGGAACGACTGCCGCCAAACACCAGAGCCGGGTTCGTGCTGATGAGAATCCGTGCCAGAGCTTGTGCGGCTGTACGACGACCTGCAGATTCCGTCTCTGGCAGCGTCGCCCATGCCGTCAGGAGAAGTTTCACAGCACCCTGCTGGGCAAGCTTCCCCCGCGAAGATGTCGTAACTGATAGGGAATAAATGATGGCGACAGTAAGAGAAAGTGATGCCGGCGAGCCGAACTTGCTGTGAGTGACCAAGATCGGAGTGACGCCGGCCTCAAAAACACGCTTACACCGTTCCGTGACATGTTCGTTGTCGTTGAGAGGATCAGGCCCGGCAGACTTGCCAGCGGCGGCCGCGTACGCCTTGAGCTGGTTCATCTTCTTTTCCTCCTCCGACAGGTTCGGTTGGTATCTAGTTAGGTTCACCAAGATGCTGAGCGCTCCGTAGGTCAATGGAGACTTTGGCGGGGCGTCCGCCAACTTCTTGACCAGCTTCTTTAAGAAATCTGGGCTGCTCGCCAGCTTCTCCTTGATGGCCGGCTGAATCGATGCGTATGCCAGGCCCTCAATGGAATGTTGGTCTCCATGGTCGTCGTCGGACAGCAGCATGGAGGTGAACCTGGTTGAGAGTTCTTCGATGGTTGTGATTGCCGGTGAAATCTTCCCTTGCCCCTCCTCATTCAGCGCCGGCGCCGGGGGCACCGCCTTCGTACTGAAGTCAGTCAGATCTAGATTGGGACGGCTGCAAGTCCGGTTGTTGAAAGGTCGGAGTACCATACCCTCAGTTTCGCTAAAATGACGGCCGCCAAGTTCTGAACCTGTTCCGAGTGTCGGCGCATGGCTACGGAGCCCTCCTGGACGGCGTATTCGGGGTCTTGTTGCATCTCCTTGGCAATTTCGTCGGGGTCCTGGTCAACGACCTCCTCCAGCCACTCGGTGCAGTACTTGTTCACTGCGTCACGGCACTGCGAGTTCATGCAGGCGGCGTTGAGCATCTCCAGACAGGCGGTCTCGACCTTGCGGCTCTTCCACTTCCTCCTCATCAGCGGGCCGAGTGAGCTGAGGAAACCCTCGCTGAGAAACAGCTCGGACGTGAGGTCCGGGACGACGGGAAACGTAGAGGCGGCAACACAGAAAGCGACGATGTAGTCGTCGTAGGTGCCCCTCTTGATCTTGTCGAAAAAGAAGCCGGACAGCTTCTTGGCGCCGTCGTCACCGGCAGCCTTGAGGTAGGCGGAGGTGGCCACGATGGCGTGTGCGCGGACGATCTCTGGCTGTCTCATGTCGAGGTATGCCAAGATTGTGTCGACGCACTCGCTGTCGATGAGATTGCATATCGTCGGGGCGCCTGTCTTGGCCTGGATGAGCTGGACGTCGTCATTCAGCAGCTTGGTGAGCTGGTCCAGGTCGCGGATGGTCTCGTCATCCTCCTTGCCGCCCTCCATTAATCGCGCAAGGACGAGGAGGGTCTCATCCTCTCTCGACGGCTCCGTCTTGGGAGCGGTGGCCTGGGTGACGGCAGCCATTTGATATGTGCGTGTTGCCCGAATGAGAAATTGCTGGGCGGATGTAGATATGTATACTTTTTATGGTTCAGTGAGTGGCGGTGGGTGAGGACAGACCTGGGACGGAAGAAAAAGTCTAGAAGACGGGACGGGGCGGAATGAGATATAAGTACCTTTACCTTAGGGGCGGCGGCGGACTGGACTGTGCTGCGGTCTGACGGTCGGTGCGGCGGCGATGACAGATGCACGGAGGAGGTTTGGGTCGGTCAGTTGCTGAGATAAGACAAAAAAGACAGGAGCGATGCCCAAGGGGTTTCACAACTGCGACTTTTCACTGGCCGGTGGTCGACGGGCAGGAATCCAGCCACACAACACGCGGTTGACGGACGGCGAGGTGAGTGGAGGTACGTACAGGAGTGAGGTCAGAGTGTTGAAGGCGTTAGCTCCGGACGGCGCCTTCCCACCTTGCCTGCTAACTTTCAGGTTGTCACTTTACCTGTTCTACTATGTATTTCCTGACATAGCCCTCTACCGGCCATGCCACCCAGGTCGGTCCAGGTCCAGTCCAACCGTCCAGTCTCATCCACGTCCTTCCACAGTCGCGTCGCAGTGGGCGGAAGGCCCGACTTTCCTTTTTTTAGGTGCCACGGGTGCCCCTCCTTGGCCCCCATTTGCAAACCGACCTGCAGGGCACACGCACACTCTCTCTCTTTCACACACTGAACTGACTCTGTCCACACTCTCAGTTGCATCGCAGGGACCAAACTCTCTCAACCGCCGGGAACCCAACAGTTACACCGCCTGCCCTGCGCCTGCATAAACGCTGCCGGACTGAGCCTTCTGGCCCCTCTTGGCCTGCTGACTAGTCAAGCAGGTACATCCCACCACGGCCCGGCCAACAAGATGCAGCGGCGTGTAGGGGCGGGGCAGAATGCTTGAATGTCCCGCGTCACGTGTGATGCCGCCTGTGTCGCTCCTTTCCACTTAACGCGCCCCCACGCCAGACCGCGCCTCGTGCGCCTCAACCTGGTGAATCCCCTGGCATGTCGCTGGGCGAACGCTACGTTAGGTCGATCGACCAACACAACATGCTGAGGCAGCATGAATGCAGTTGGCCTGATGGGTGTGCATGGTAGGCAGACTTCAGCTGGAATAGAGTGGTGATCGATCACGCGGCTGATCCCCCGTCAACCGAGTTTGTGACAACCCTGTCGCAATGACCTCAGAGACATGGAATTACAGCAAACAGAAATACAATTCATTGCCGATTACATGCGTACACACTCTACCTTACCTATTCTTGCATCCTTCCCAGGGTCCCTCGGAGCCTCTTCCCCGTCCCCCCGGGCCCTGCCCTGTGCCATCCAATAACCTTGCCGTCCTTTGTCGCGCACAGACCATGCACCAGCTTCGGCCCAGCAGTTATTTCTGAAAGTGAAGCAAGCTCGTCGCATCATCTCACCTCATACAAGCCCCTACCAGAACCGCCCTGCTCTTCTTCTTTTTTTTCATGATACCGCGCCAAGAGCCAAACCCAGTCTTTGGTCTCGAGGACGTAGGATCGGAGGGGTCGAATTGATTGCAGGGCTGCCCGCTACCACCCGCCACGCAGATGCTCCGCCCGTGACACCTTCCCGCGACCAGGCGCCCGTCCTCCGACGCCATCGCCATCACCTTGCACCATGAACAACGTCGACGCCTCGGACCACTACGAGGTCTCCTCGCACGAGACCACGCCCTCGCTCCTGTCCATCGTCATCGACACGAACCCCCGCGCCTGGGCCGCCCTCAACGACGTCCTCCCCCTCTCCAAGGCCATCGCGAACATCCTCGTCTTCGTCAACGCCCACCTCGCCTTTAGCAATGCGAACCAGGTCGCCATAATCGCCTCCCACAGCAACCGCGCAGTATGGCTCTACCCCTCCAAGCACGAGACCGGCGGCTCCTCGGCCACGAACGGCACCTCTGAGGACGTCGACATGACGGACGCCTTCGCCCCGCCCCCGAACAAATCCTCTGCCAACAAGTTCCCCCAGTTCGCCCAGATCGAAAAGGCCGTCCTGGCGTCGATGCGCGACCTCGTTTCCGCAACCACCGAGGCCGACCTCGCCTGCACCACGACGCAGCTATCGGGCGCCTTGACTCTCGCCCTCTCCCACATCAACAAGACCTCTCTGTCGCTCAACGAGACCAACAAGGCCCCCGATGTAGCTCGTACTACTTCCTCCGCCTTGTCCCGCCTCCACGCCCGCATCTTCATCCTCTCCGTATCCGACTCGGAACCAGTGCAGTACATCCCGACCATGAACGCCGTCTTCGCCGCCGCCCACTCCCTGATCCCCATCGATACCCTCGCACTCTCCGGCGATGCGACGTTCCTCCAGCAGGCAAGCTACATCACGGACGGCACGTTCATGCAGGCAGCCAGCCCGCGCGGTCTGCTGAGCTACCTCATGTTCGCCTACTCGGCCGACGCGGAGGCTCGCTCATCCCTGATCCCACCCACACACCACACCGTCGACTTCCGCGCCGCCTGCTTCTGCCACGGCCGCGTCGTCGACACGGGCTTCGTCTGCAGCATCTGCCTCAGCATCTTCTGCGACATCCCCGAGAACTCAGAGTGCCTCACCTGCGGGACCAAGCTCGCCCTCGGCAGCTACGGCGCAAAGCCCGCCGTCATCCCGCGCAGGAAGAAAAAGAAGAAGAAGGTCCTGGCCAATGGCCACGTCAGGGAGGAGACGGGCAGTGCTGCGGGGACGCCGCGTCCGGGGTGAAGTACTTCCAGGCGTCGAGCTCGTTCCAATGAGCGGAGGTGTGCCGCTAGAAGGTGTGTCAATAAAAGTTATACAGGAGCGGAAGATGTGGTTTTCCCACGGCCATGACCGGGGATGTTATTCAGGTAAACAACGCAACCGTGTAAAGGAACGAGGGTCATTGAGTTGGTAGAGCCTCTGAATTGAGGCCAGGTAGATTTGGCGTTCGGTAAAAGGCGTCGATACGGCCAGGCTTGGTTAGCCGTTGAGCATAACCATTGGGTACAGGCCTTTTCTTTCAATGACCATTCTTGAAGGCTTACAGACAAAAATTTACAACATCTGCATCAAAGTGACCGCGGTCCCTGTCTTGTTTTTGAGCGATGTATCTATTGTGTTCTAGGGTAAAAGTGTTTTGCGCCGAGGGGTATCACTAATGAATATCAATATTATGGAGTCGCCTCCCGACGTTCTCAGGCCCATCAAACTCAAAGCCGTAGTCGGCCGAGACCAACCCAACACAACTTCCCAGTCAACTCATCTTCCACGCACGTTTCTGCAAGCCGCATTCAAAGTCATAGGAAGCACCAACTCCGCCTATCAAGATCCCAAATCAACCCGTATCCGCCGAGCACCTCGCGTGACTGTGGCCGACTCGCCCAGCCGGGACATAACACACACAGGCTCCTTGTCTGAACCACCCATCGAGGCGAGCGCGAAAGAGTCAGTGTTGTGGGCGAAGTATAGATAGTACCCGGTTCGTGTCTTCTTGACTGTCATCACGCCAATCGCCCCGACCGAGTTGCAATTCTTGACGCCGGGATGTCCCATAAAGTCGTTCGTAATGAATGACTCCATGATGGCGTCCTCGTCCCATTCCTCAACGTCTCTGCCGTTTGGTCCCCGGCGTGTATTGCCGTAAATGCGCTCGGCGCATCGTTGTGACGCCATGGTTGTGGCCATGTGCTCTCCAGTGCCACTGGTCACCGTTGCCACGCTTACTTTGTCGGGATCGTCCGGATGGCACGGCACGACGGCGGTTCCGATGCCCACCAAAGCAGCAGGTCCCATCCGCCCTCGATGCTTCATGCCAATGCCTCCAGATGAAGAGCCTGCTGCAATATTCCCCTTTTCGTCTACTGCGATAGCCCCGACGGTGTCGGTGATGATATCCTCCTCTTCCATGTCGGTGGCAGAGAACGGTCGCTTAATACCGCGAGGACTACACGCTTGCAGTTGCGCAATGGTACTGACATGCTTGGCTCCATCTGACCATTGAGGGGAGAATGTGCCATCGCGATTTCCTTCGTCGGCCAGTTGACTGGAAGTTTCCGTAGGGGGACTCCTTTCTTGCCAGAGCTGTGATCGGGACTTGTTAGAAGAAGACAAAGAAGCACCGACATAGCTCAAAGGTGCCCTCTCAACTGCCTGTCGTGGCGGCGTAACGCGAGTGTGCGCTGATCCATATTGGCCTTGAGCTTGATTTAGTGCATGCACTTCTGGTACAGGAGAGCCTCGATATGGGGAGTCTGGCTGTCCCTCGTTCCACGTTCCGTTCAGGATAGCATTGGCATGGTCCCGTTGCTGGTTTTGGTGTGCTCGCGCAGGACTAGACGTCGGCATGGCCTCATGTTGTTGTAAGGCGTCGGCGGTCTCCTCGGGCCATCTGCGAGTTTCAGTCTGCCTGATCTTCTCTTCGGCTCGCTTGAGGTCTTCTTGCCATCGAAGATATCGGTCCCTTGCATTCTTGGATATGAGATGTTCATTGGGAACGACTTGAACACCATTTTCCATGGCAAAGCCCTTGGCGCCTTCTCCAACGAGAATGTTCGGAGGGACTCTGCGCAACGACAAAGGTTGGTTGCTCTTGTCCAAAATCAATTTTGCGAGGGAGACAGGATTCCGGATATCTTGGTTTCCAACGTCAGCTCGGGTTTGATGACAGCCACATTCAGGGCAAGACTCACTGGGCACGGCACCACAAGCACCACTTCGTCCACGATGGTCAACGATAGTCGCGTCACATTCAACGGTTCCGTCCATCGAGAGGTTTGAACCGTAGCCTGCGTTGGTGATTTCTTTGTCTTCGAGGACTTTCAAGGCAATCTCGACAGCTTCGGTGGCCGAGGCACCTGATTTGAGGAACTTCATTCCCATGGAGGCAGCACTGTCTAGTCAGATACAGTCATAGCAGGGAATTGGATTCGACATACTCGCTGCATGCCTCGAGATGGACCCTCTCATTCTGGTGACTGTGGAAACCGGCTCCTGCGTGGATAAAGATGGCTCCAGGGAATTTTGCCTTGTGCATTCGCTTCAGGACTCGATCGACTGTGCCATTAGCTCCTCCTATCCCCTCGTCCTGATGACCTGTCTGGCTGGTGTGCTGGCCGTCGCTCGATGAAAACGTCAAAGGCTCCGTAGGTGATTTTAGAGGGTCTTGTGTGACCTCAACTAGGGATTCCATCCCCGACAAATCAGCCCAATCTGGCAGGCTTGATATGCACGTAGATAGCCAATGCGAATCTCTGGTTTTTGAGAATCCAGATGGCAGATGCTGGCAGGCCGAAGCGAATTTCCTCGTTTCGGTGTTGCACTTGGCCGACGATGATGCCAGGCATAGGGGGGGGGTTGCTAGTTCCCAATGGTTGGCGATATTTCTGAGGCTGGAAAAGTCTCGTATATTGGTAGAAAAGTTCTATCAGGATGCTGTCGTTCGGGCAGGGCCTGATTGCTGGGATTTATCGTAGCCAGGGGAGACTGAGGGTGATGACGACAGCGAGTTTGAGCTGGGTTCCAGTAACGGTGCGAAGGAAAGACAAATGAGAGTCGAAATGATAGATGCCGGTACCAGCCAAAGTAGGATGAGATGGTGCTTCTTGGAGGACTGCCCCGGGACCGACCGTCGGCCACCCAAAGAAAAGATATGACGGAGATGGATTCAAACAAGAGAGGGGGCCGATGGTAAATGATTGAGGCGGAAGTTCGGATTGTCAAGATTGTTGCAGGCGTGCCCGGTAAGGCCCCTGCCGCTGGGAGAATGAAGGTCGGGCTGTGGCGTGAAAGGACCTTCAATGTCGGAAGTTGCAGTCCTTCGAACAATTAAGAAGGGAATGCTCCTCCCCCAGCTGATTTGAAAACTCGCCGATATTTTTCCAGCTGGCAAGCGAACTTTAGTGTTGTCTTTTGGCCATTGCTGGCTCGAGGTCAGACGAAAGCGCAGGAAGTTGTGATTGCCAAGTTACCTGATCTGGAAGTTGAGATCTAGACCTTTGGCAGGAAGCAACATCCCCCAAGCCAGTTAACTTGACTAAAAACAGTACAAAGGCCCAAACATATGCACCCCAGATGCGTTCTACAGAACCAACATGTCCAAAACTTGGTAAGATGTCCCGGAATGGATTGAAGGCCTTGAGAAATCTGCTTACCAAATGAACAGTGCCCGTGTTACAGTGCCATTCCATAAATGCACAGTCCTGTCAACGCTCTGGGGTGCTTGGTGGGGCTTGTTGGTGGGGCACCGACCTCTCCATGGCTGGAGAATCCACCCACTCTGATGCACAGCCGCAGGTTGGGAGCTCGATCGGTGACAAGGCACACATTTCCGACCACCTTGGACATACGTCGTAATCAGCATCACGACTGCCTCAACACTCCACCGGTCCATCCTCCCAACTCTTTGATGCCGCACCAGAGCTAGAGTCCCCCGAGTGCACTCCAAACACATCCACGATGGCGAACCAAACGCCTGCCGTTGTCATGGACAAGTAAGTCGACCAATGTCACCCTGCCCCGCATCCCCCGAGGCAGACGTCAGTAAGGTCATCGCCAGCTAACGGCTCATCAACAGCGGCACGGGATTCTCGAAGCTCGGTACGCCAATTGCGCCCATTCCCCCTCCACGTATCGATTTACAGCTCTGACATTCGACTCAGGTTTCGCCGGCAACGATTCCCCATCCTTCGTCTTCCCGACCGCCATTGCGACGAAAGGTCCCGCAGGCGGCAGTGGAGGAACCGGCTCCGGCCGCCCTGCCGTTGCGAACAAGCCATCCTTCCTGACCGGCGGTGCCGGCCCTGGTGGACACTTGAACTCGAAGCGAGGAACCGAGGACTTGGACTTCTTCATTGGCGATGAGGCTATTGCCGCATCAGGAGGACCTGGTTAGTTGGACGCGACGCCGACGGCTCGGATGGCGGATGCTGACCGACACTTTAGGATACGGTCTTCACTACCCCATCCGCCACGGTCAAATAGAGAACTGGGTTTGTGCTGCATTCAAAGGCCGACATTTTCGAAGCTAACAGATCATAGGACCATATGGAACGTTTCTGGTCCAACTCGATCTTCAAGTACCTCCGCGTAGAACCCGAAGACCACTTCTTCCTGCTCACAGAACCGGTACGACCCGACTCGAATATCGCCGCTCCTCGACCGAGCGTACTGACATGCCATCTAGCCCCTGAACCCTCCCGAGAACCGAGAGAACACGGCCGAGATCTTCTTCGAGTCCTTCAACTGCGCTGGTCTTTACATTGCCGTCCAGGCCGTGCTCGCCCTTGCCGCCTCGTGGACGTCTTCCAAGGTTCACGACCGGTCTCTGACTGGTACGGTCATTGACTCTGGTGACGGTGTAACTCACGTCATCCCTGTCGCCGAGGGTTACGTCATCGGATCTTCTATCAAGTCGATCCCCATCGCCGGTCGCGATCTGACCTACTTCGTGCAGTCGCTGCTGCGTGACAGAGGCGAGCCGGACTCGTCGTTGAAGACGGCCCAGGAGATCAAGGAGGAGCACTGCTACGTGTGCCCCGACATCGTCAAGGAGTTCTCCCGCTACGACCGCGATCCCACCCGTTTCGTCAAGCACCCCGTGCTGCAGCCCGGCGGCCGCCAGGTCTCGGTCGACGTAGGATACGAGCGTTTCCTTGCCCCTGAGATCTTCTTCAACCCGGAGATCTACAGCTCCGACTTCCTGACGCCCCTCCCGGTCGTTGTCGACAACGTCATCCAGTCTTCCCCCATCGACGTGCGTCGTGGCCTCTACAAGAACATTGTCCTTTCTGGTGGTTCCACCCTGTACAAGGACTTTGGCCGCCGTCTGCAGAGAGATATCAAGCAGCTGGTCGACGCGCGCATCCGAGCCAGCGAGGTCCGTAGTGGCGGCGCCAAGTCTGGCGGCTTGGAGGTGCAGGTCATCACCCACAAGAGGCAGAGACACGGCCCCTGGTTCGGTGGCAGCTTGCTCGGTCAGACGCCCGAGTTCCGGTCCTACTGCCACACCAAGGCTGAGGTGAGTCTTTTGCGGTCCGCCTGCGGAATGAATGCTGACATTGTGTGCAGTACCAAGAGTATGGACCCAGCATTGTTAGACGGTTTGCGCTGTTGGGTGGCCCTGGCGGTTCATAAAGGGTGGCGGTTCGCCGTAGAGACTACGATCCAAATGTCCACACAAAAGCTGCTTTCAGCCCTACTACTACCACTTAACGAGAATTCAAATCATGACCCTCGCCAGTCATGTCTGTTTATGCGCAAGCGTGCCACGTTGTTTCTCGTCTGTTGTAGACCCAGCTTTGTTTTCAATAGTGCTGCCGTGTTTTGGGGCAACGCTGCCGTAGTCGAATTGAGTTTCCAATTTTTGGTGGAACTTGGCCATGGTCGCGCAGGTTCATCTCTTCGTGCCAAATCTTCGTCTAGTCCATCGGCTACGAGGCTACATTAGGACGTGTGCGACATGCCCAGTTTCGTCACCAGCCAGCGTATTTTATACTCTCGTGTCACCAAATGAAGCCTGACACCAAACAACTAGATTCGGCTATTGTCATCCTGCCCAATTACTCTCGCATAAAATCAGTGCTGCAAGCTTCAACTTTCTGTCACACGCACTTCAAGACTCGGGTTGTCCATATTGATCATTACTCATTTCCAATAGAGTATAAACGAGATACATATCATACACGCTGAACTCCCTCCCAAGTAGGTATCCTTGAAAAAAGCCGACAAATTTCGTTGCCCTCGCCCGCCCGCCCCGCCGTGCAAACACGCACATGTAAACCACAACCGCCCGAACACCCCCTTTTTTGTGAGTTCAGTTTACTCCTCTGGAAACTTTTTCTTTTCGTCGGGTCAAATCACTCGGCTGCTGACAGACAGACGCTGCTTATTTGCTGGTGTCGACGACGTAGCGGCCGGCAATGGCGCCCTTCTTCATCATGTCGTAGACGTCGTTCAGCTGGCTGAGGCCGACGACCTTGTAGGGGGCGTTGATGAGGCCGCGCTGGAAGAAGTCGAGGGCCTCGGCGGTGTCCTTGCGGTTGCCGACGTAGCTGCCCTTGATGTTGATCATGCGGATGACGGTGTCGAAGACGGGGGCCTTGAGGTAGGCGTTGGCGGGCAGGCCGATGCAGACGACGGAGCCGCGGGAGCGGACGTACTCGGAGGCCTGCTGGAAGGGCTTCTCGCTGACGGCAAGGAGGATGACGGCGTGGGGGCCGAGGCCCTCGGGGGTGGCCTTCTTGACGTCCTCGACGAGGTTGGTGGAGGTGGTGAAGTCGACGAAGGCGGTAGCGCCGAGCTTCTTGCACATGGCGCCCTTCTCCTCGCCGCCGTCGATGGCGACGGTGTGGATGCCCATGGCCTTGGCGTACTGCAGGGCGAGGGAGCCGAGGCCACCGCCGGCACCGACGATGGCGACCCACTGGCCGGCGCGGACGCCGGACTCCTTCAGTCCCTTGTAGACGGTGATACCGGCGCAGAGGACGGGGGCAACGGCCTCGAGGTTGACGTCCTTGGGAAGGCGGGCGACGTGTGCGGCCTTGGCAATGGCGTATTGCTGGAAGGAGCCGTCGACGGTGTAGCCGGACAGCAGGGCGTGGGGGCAGAGAGGCTCGTCGGCCTCTTGGCAGAAGGTGCAGGACAGGCAGGAGCCGTTGAGCCACTTGATACCGGCGTGGTCGCCAATCTCGACGTCCTTGACGAGCTCGCCGCGGGCGACGACGACACCGGCACCCTCGTGGCCACCGACCAGGGGCATCTTGGTGTCGAGGGGCCAGTCGCCCATCATGGCGTGCAAGTCGGTGTGGCAGACACCGGAGTACTTGACGTTGATGAGGACCTCATCGGGGCCGGGCTTCTGGACGGGGATCTTCTTGTAGACGGCGGCTGGGAAGTGTTAGAGACATTGAACGGTGGGCGGAAGGGGGATTGCGGTGACGTACGGCCTCCGGTCTTCTCAATGACCTGAGCCCATTGCTCGGTGGGGACCTCGGGGGCGGCCATTATGATGGTATTTGAGGTTGGAGATGTGAGTGTCTGAAGAAGAGACGGAGTCTGGGATGTTCCCGTTGCAGGAGGGAAGTGGATGTTATGTGAGATGGAAGACTGTTGAGCTTGGATCGCTTGATCTGATCAGACGGGATCAATGGGCACGGCGAGGAGGACCTTATATAGAGACGGGAGCAACATCTCGAGGGCGACCAGGACCGCCCAGGCGTGTAAGTGAGGTAGGTAGGTAGGTGTAGGGGTGGTGGTAAGGCAAGCAAGCACCAGGTAGGGGGAGCTCGGTACGGGACCGGGCGGTTCGCGTCAGGGTGGAATGGAGTGAGTGGATGAGATGGGATGGGTTCCAGGTTGGCTGAGGGAGCCAGCTGCTAGGTACGCCGTAGAGAGCGAGAAAGAGAAGTCACAGAGTGTACATTGGTACAAGAACCGGCCGGGGCAGGAGAAGTGAGGTGAGGGCGGATGTCGTATCAGGGCCGACTGTGGCATCCACTGGACAAGGCTAGAGCAAAAAACGTATGATGTTGACGACAGGCCAGGAACCGCAGTCAACGGAGCTTTTACCCCTCACAGTGGCAGAGAGTTCGAGACACGCCCCCAAGGCCAGGCCAAGGCCGGGCGGACGTGGGCCGGATCACCGCACGTCAATCATGTCTGGCGACGCTGTTGGAGAAGATGGCGAAAGAGAGAGGGAGGACGGGACGATGGGATGTACGCCGTATGGGAATTGGAGTTGGGGTTGGGGGGGGGGGGGGGGGGGGGGGGGGGGGGCCCGGGGGGCCACCCCAACCCCCACCCAGGAGGGTGGATTTGATCCCCCCCCCCCCCCCGCCCCCGGGGGGGGGGG